>JBBPRX010000313.1:0-17367 GCA_038093195.1 Boletus fagicola
CAGGAGGCACGATGGTGTACATGCAGGTGTGTACTGAGTCAGTGGCTCAATGCATGGACTCATCAATTGATCGCCCAGGCCTAAGGCAGTACAGTAGCCTCGGCTCGCTGTTTCAAATATGGGAGCTTGTGTGCTTCGTTCCGCCCGATTCGCTCTGCGTTTTTGTATAATACCCGCTTGGCGTCCGGAGTGTATCCCCAAGCAGATGCTCATGATATAAGGTAGCCCGATACCTCTTTCCGGTATCTTCGGGAAGCCTGCTAATGCAGTGTGATCTGACGTCGTATTCCGCGTCTTGCTTTATAGATCGCGGTCTCTCTAAAGGGTTTCCCGTTGCGACTCCCCCGTGCCCTTTCTCTCCTACCTATCGAGTGGGGACGACCAAACCAATGGCTGACATTGAAAAGCAACCGTCGTTGCCAACGCGCAAGTCGAGCTTCGAGGGGACGACATGCGGGATCTCTCCACGGAATAGCACGTTGCAGCCCGAGACACCTTTGATACCCCCCGCAGACGGTGTGAACAGCAGACCCAGAGCTTGGTTGGCTATCTTTGGAGGATTCCTCGCCCTTTTCTGCTCCTTTGGACAACTCACTGCTTTCGGTACATTTCAAACGTGGTACTCGACCCACCAGCTCGTATCCAAGTCGTTGTTCAGCATATCATGGATAGGCTCTTTGCAGCTGTGGACGTTTTTCTTCATGGTGCGTCGACTCTCCTTCCTAAGTGGCGCGTCGGTGATTGTTTTGTCTCAGGGCGGACCTATAGGCTGTGCTTTTGATGCTTATGGTCCTACACCACTACTTTGTTCTGGATCGGTCATTCTGGTTTCCAGTCTTGTCCTGACCAGCGTCTCCGTACAATATTATCACTATTTACTGGCTCAAGGTATTCTATTTGGTTTGGGCGTCGCAATGATGTGTGTTTTGTCCTCTCTTGCTCCCAGTACCAAATTGACTATGGTCTAGCTTTTACCCAACAATCGCCTGCGTGGCGACGCACTTCAACGAGTATCGTGCTACTGCTATAGGCATCGTGTCAGCTGGGTCTGGTTGTGGTAACGTATTCTCCGTCTGATTGCGAATCATTACTTAAAGCAACTTAGGGGGTGTTGTCTACCCCATCATGCTTCGTTACCTTTTCAATGCAGTTGGATTCGGATGGGCAGTCAGGATCTCATCACTGATGACCGCCGTCCTCTGTGGTGTGGCGATTCTTACTGTAAGGCTTCAACATCCCATCAAAAAGAACGCGGGTTTGGTTTTGGATGTGCGGACGATTAAGGACCGTCGCTTTCTACTTCTCGTCTCGGGTTCCTTCTTTGTTTGCTTAGGTGTGCCTGCTTTGCTTCCGTGCTCCCAAAATTCTCTCCTAATCCCACTTAGGCATGTTCACACCATACTTCTACATAGCAGATTACGCCGAATCTCTGCACGTCCCATCTAACGCTGCATTCTATGTCCTGTCGGCCATGAATGCCGGCGGCGTATTTGGTCGCGTCGCCCCGGCCTGGTTGTCGGACAAGATAGGGCGATTTAATCTCCTCTGTCCCTCAGCCTTTCTTTCTGGACTCTCGTGCCTCGTCTTTTGGATGTTTGCCAAGGACCTCGTCGCGATCACTACCTTTGCCGTTCTGTTCGGTTTCTTGTCCGGCGCGTTCATCTCGGTCGTCACTCCGTGTGTGGCACAAATATCCGACATTCGAGAAATCGGGGCGCGCATTGGCGCACTGTACACACTCATATCGGTGCCGTGGGTCTCGTTTTGCTTCTTTGTCTATCCTTTTCCCCATCTCATTCGGACGTGTCTCTTTCTCGCAGTTCGCTCGTTGGGGGTCCAATCGCAGGAGAACTGGTGCAACTACAACACGGGGTGTACACAGCCTGTATCGCGCTTTCGGGATCGAGCATGATACTGGGATCGGTGCTTTTATTGATAACGAAATTGATGATCGACCGGCGATTCCTATGTCATGTCTAGACGCATACGGAATCCGAACGTCGGATAACAAGTTATACCCCACGACGACCACGCCTCTTTATCCTTTTCTTCACGGATCTGACCACGAGCACCTATACTTGTGTAGCATCAATGTAGCCTTTATCTCAAAACCACACACATGTCAAAATGAACGAGCTGGGATGACGTGTCAGACGAGCGTAGGGAAGGAGGTCTATGAGGTGTATTGCAGATAGAACAATTATAAGTGAGCGACGAGAGCGAGGAACATAGCCTAATTCGAGCTAAAAATGGATCTCAGAGGCAAAAAAGCTCCCATGGTCAAGAAAGGTAAAGGGTGACCGAAAAGATGCTATGAAACGAAATCAATGAGCGTGTCAAAACTGTGCACGGTGAATGTAGGCGATATGACGGGTGTGTATGACGGCGTAAACGTTTCCCTCACAAAGAGATGGTGTACAAAATTAGAACGTTTCTTCTTCTTCAGCAGGCGCGGCAGTCTCTGGAACCTCAAATCCTTCCTAGGAGAAGGTTAGCCAAGAGGAGTAACTTCAATGTGAGGCGATTACCTCGGTCGAATACAGAATCTTTTGAATTTCCTTAAGTGTATGGTCCTGCTGTCCTGCCGCTTCCAGAGTTTCCATTTGCTGTTGTACGAGAATTTCAATGTCGCGAAGCTATGGAAGGCGAACATGAGTACAAAAGAAGCGCGGGAAACTCAGATCAGTACTTTTGCAAAGTAAAAGTCACGCTCCTTCTCTAAACCTTCCATGTGAGTGGACATATCGCGAAGTTGTGTTTGGAGATTCTGGACAGCCTCATTCGGCTGCGTTGAACCGGCACGATGACCGCTGATGGGTGTCTTTCCGCCAGATCTACCTGTCGCGCCGAGACCACTGGTACTTCGAGGACCGGAGAGGGGCGCGATGGTGGCTGGTGTGTCTGTGGGAGCACCTCTTCTCCGTGCTACCGCGTCATAACCCTGACCGCCATAATTGGAGTCCCAGAAACGCTTCATCCACTGCAAGAATTCAAGGTTGTCTCTATCACAGATCTGGGGTCACGATCTGACCATCGTGGATGTGGACAGATGTACGTACTGCATTTTGCATTTCACGAGCTTTTCGATGGGTATGGGCTATGTATGACCGTGAACAGGGTGACATGGGACGTCATCGAGTGTCCAGACACACCTTGTCGATCTTTTTGGCCTTGAAGACGTTTTGCAAGACTTTGAAATTCGCGATAAATTCGTACTCGTGTTTCGCGTTCATCTTGACTCGCGTCATTGGAACATCCCCTGGAAAGCGGGTTATTGAATTGATGGCGTGATCCATGATGGGGATCTGTGAGACGATCTGAGACAGCGAGCGCACCGTAGATGGAGTCTAAGATTTGGCAGTAGGCAGCGCCCGTGCCGCACTGCTCGACCTTTGTGTAGTTGAGTTGCAGAAGCTCGTTGACCCAAGCTAATAAATCTGTGCGAGAGACGCCAGCCATTGCAGGAAGCGATGAGGACGCGATGAGGGTCGTAAGGAAAAAGAAAAATTGAACGTATGTAAACGACAGTGGTCAAGCCTCGCCACCTTCAATTTTCGGCTGTTGGTGCTGCGTGACCCTATCTCGATTCTCAATTCACTCACCAGCGCGTATAGCTGGCGTCGAAGAGGTGCTTTCAGCGTCCTGAACGTGCGTTTTTCTTTGTCTTGGACGCCGGATCGCTCGACTGACTGTTCTTGCCCAGCGTTTTCTCTCCCCAATGTCGCCCGCCGCCCTCACACCCGATGTTTGCGGCCGAATCGTACGCTGGGCACGTCGCGGCGATCTGACAGCGCTGTGTCTCACGTGCAAGTCCCTCCAGCACGAAGCAGAAGCTAAGTTGTACGAAATAATCATGTCGGGGAATATCCAGATTACATTTCGCGCCTGTCAATCCATCATATCGCAGCCCCGCCTTGGACCACACGTCCGCTCGTTTTGTTTCCTCCCGGACAGTAGGCGGGCCCAACGGGAGATCCCGGTGCAGTTTTGGACCACGTTGCAGCTCGCGTTGTCCAGAATGCGCTCTCTAGAGTATCTTTTCCTTCAAGACCCTGCGTTTGCTAGCAGCTGGGTCTTGAGCGACATTGCCCATATTCCTTTCCAGCTTCTCGAAGCGAAACTCCTCTTCTACTGGGATACACATCTTGTCAACTTCCTGGAAAGCCAAAATAAACTCAAAAGCTTACACACCATAGACGGCCCGGTCAACGACCCTACCTTACACCTGGAAGCGGGAAGTCTTCCCGAGCTCCGAATATTCGACGGTCCGCTGGCAGCCGCGGAACACATTGTGCACGTCGGGTCGACTCTCACACACCTGCAAGTTGTGTTGGACAAGAATTCCGAGGTCGACGTCTTGGCATTCTTTCCGAAACTTTTTCATCTCGCTTCTTCTCTTCGGGCCCTGAGCATACTTCACCTACCAGAAGGTCTCTCCATCGATGTATTCCGATCAATTACAAAAGCGTGTCCCCAACTCCGTCATATTGGCACGATTCCACTGCCATTACCTCGCAACGTAAGCCTCACCCCCTTTTCCGGCTCTCTAACACCGTTATCTGAGTGGCTCCTAGTCACATCGCTTCCACAGCGCACTGATGGCTATGCGCCAGCTCCGAGTATTGGAAGTCGATATCACTTCGTGGGCTCCTCCAGCAACAGGAATACACCAACGTGCAATCGCCGCAGAAATTCGCATCTACTCTCCTTTGATCGAGTATATCTGTTTTTGGGCAGGAGCTACTCGAACGCTTTGGGGCGTCGACGGAAATGATTGGAGCTGCCACTCAGAGAGTGGACAGCACTCGCAGGTCGACGCACTTTGGAAAGCCAGATGAGGATGGTTGTCAAATAGCATTTTCAGCTGCGCCTTTACGTAGCACCAGAAACAATGCAATTCGAGGTGTGTATTGCGCCTTTGTACGTCTGCCTCCGCTTAACATACTGTTGCAGATCCGACATGTTGGTGATGATTGGGCGCCGGAGTGTATCGTAGATATTCCACGGTATTCCAGTCATTATGTATGAAAAACGGAGCTCGAGGAGTGGGGCATCATCCCTGCACAGGATCTGGCGCTCGCCTCGTGGGGTGTCACATTCAAGGGCTGACTGCGAAACATGTGGGTGCTGCGCCGCAAAAAACGTGTTGGCATCCCAAAATAGGGCGGGGACAAGCTATCTATGGAGATTTAAGGCAAGCCTGATGACACTGCCTTCTCCCCGTAACCGTTGATTGGTTGGGCTGATAAACCACGGGGAGTCATCATGCTAGATTCCCGTTCATCTTCTGTCAACCAGCATCACGTCTTCGGTAATATCCGCCCAACCGAATCGTCATCGTCCCAGATTCCTGCCAAGGAGCGCCGCTTGGTTCGACATGATTTAAGCCGAGTACCAACCCGAGCGACTTCCCTCGAACAAAGGTCTACCCCCTATGCAGTATCAACGAACATTTTCTTCATCCTCGATGGTGCCATCTGAAAGGTCGATTTCCTCTGGCTCTTCCAACGCTTCCCCGCCACCGAAGCTCGTTGCGCTTCCTTCCATGACGCACTCGCTCGCCGCGCTTCCAACTATGTCCTCGCTGCCCCATGACATGATGCACTATAACGCTGCGGCTCACAGTAGAGCGAGGGTAGGTTTCGTTCGTACACACTCGTCCCCGTGCTGACTTTACTTTCAGATGGAGTACGCACTCCAGAAACAAAGGCAACAGGGACCCGCACACGCCGCACTCAACGTGAGTCTCGCCTTTGTGTTCGTGGCGCATCATACGCTTATCGCCTTCTCAAAGGCGTATGACGTGCGACGCTCGCCCAGCCCAGCGCTGGCCGAGGACTCCCAGATCACTGTTCGAAGACAACAAAATGCAAGACAAACCAGTGTATGTTTGGTCACTTTGTTTCGCCTCGCAAGGTCTGATTATCCACACCGCCGTTGTTAGTCACGCGATCGCAGATGAACGCTTTGTTGCAGCCCCATTACCACATTAGCGTTGAGCGCATCCATCGGTTGGGGAAGACGTGTAACACATTGCGCATACTATATCTCGGCAGGGTTAATTTTGGGCTTTTCATTTGGGGATAAGTTATTCCACTTCCTTGCGCTGTTTTCATCTACCAAAAAGTACCGGACTATGTCACAGTACATGATACCTAATTTTTATCTAGATTTAAAGGTTTTCTCCATTTGTATCACTGACTTTCGTCTTAGAGTGACATAGGCTGTTCTTTTAGGCGGTTCATGGATGTGGTGGCTAGATTTAATGAGCAATGCCACTGATACCTGACACGTACGGCTTCTGCCGATAAACATGTCTGCGTGACCTTGGCGTGGTCGCTTGGGCTGGATTGTGCGCAAAGAAGCAGTAGGCCGATCGCTGTGGCGCGAGATCTCAGCGAAATCCACAGTGCCTGATGGATCATCACTGGCTGAGGCCCACGTTGTGGAAGGAGCTAGCACGTAACAGACGATCCTGTGGAGGCTAGATTGCACGGGAAGTGGCGCAAGAGCAACCCACAACCAGTGGGTGGTTACATGGAACGCCGTCCGCGTGACTCACGAAGTACTTGATATTATGGGGTCTCGACTGCGAGTGGGGTAAGTAAATCTCCGGAGCTCGTACATGCACGATGGAGGGCGCAGCAAGTCGGCGCAGCGCCACAGGAAACGCATTTGATGGTGATGGTATACTGGAACCTATGTACGTGCTGAACATGCACATATGGAGCGAGAGTGGTCAGTAAAATTGCAAAATCGCACGCTGTTGCGGGCGGGTTGAAGGGACGAAGAAGACGATACACATGGTCCTGTGGATGCATGTAAAGAATGAGGATTGCCTTTCAGTTCGGAAGGAACTTGTAGAAAAGGCTATCATTCGAAGGAGAAGAGAAGCACAGTGAGTCTAGAGGCGGAACAAGTGCGGCACAGGAAACGGTGACAGAATACATCATTGCTGTCAGGTGCGAGGAAAGGTGCTGTGAATAATTCCGCGCACTTTGATTGATTTGGGTAGCTCTCATGTTCGGCCTGTGCAGTGAGACCCCAAGGAAATGCGTATGGCTGAATGAAGGAAAATGAAAACTGTCGAGATCTCCTCGGATCAAGTGAGCGCCAAAGGCGTTGGTTGTCCCTATGTGGCACTTCTGGAGGGTGTAGAAGATGATATATCATTGCTTACCACGAGACATCGATCCTGAACGAGCGCGATGGACGCATTTTGAGCTATGCTCATTCCAGCACGTTTCCCATGGTCAGGGTGCGGTGCGACGGACACAAGTCGCTCTGCGGGGTTAGAGAGAGGAATTGAGTCGGAGGTGAGAACTTTGACCCACAGTGACTCCGTCCGATCGGACCGCGAATGGTGGATGTTTGAAAAAGCCTCCACAGACCAAAGAAGTTCCGTGGATCAGTGGAGACTCACTGGCATATTTGAAACTGATGCCATCGATGGGAGCTTGCTGAGTGAGCTTGCCGGCAAGTCAAGCAATGGCCGAACACTATAGTTATCTGAATCGATGGTATCGATGGTATCGGAGCAAGGCCATTCACGCAACGCGGCAACACCCAAAAAGGTTCCTTGCCAGTGGCTCTGGTACATGAACTGACCCAAACTGATATTGGTCGTACTTGCTGCGTGGCGTATTCACCAAGTTGGCTACCGAAAGGCGGCCGAGTCTGATGTTAGAAGACAGTAGCCCATGAAACTCGACAGTGACTCGGACATCATTTCGCTCGTTTGATAGAAAATACATGACTTGACAGTACATATATGTCGGAGCACGCTGTCTTATCATGATCGTGAGAAGTAATTGACTGAATTAGGCAAGTGATTGTTTGGCAACGGCCTTGGAAACAAACAAACATCTCCCGGAATTGGTTACTTCCAATCCCCTTCCCGTATGAGCAAGACTTCAATAACCCTTGGCCAGTGCATGCCACGAACATTCACAGAGGGTGTGATTGTCTGATCCTGACTTTCTCTGGCAGCTGTTGGCTCTCGTTCAACGTTTTCTGCCATGCTTGTGCCATTGACGCTTCCGATTTGTCTGCACCCGACAGCGCAGCGAGGCTCTCAGACAAATGTGACAGAGCAGAGTTTCATTGATGAACAATGTTCCAGCATAGTTGCTTGGCGCTCAGACAAATCCTCGGAGTCTCTCGGAGCTGCGGTGGGAGGAAATTTCGGTTCGGTATATATCTTCGGGGCCCCTCTACCTGGTGAGCCTCCCTCGAAAAATAGCCCCCCATCGCTGTCTCGCACACGCTTTTCTACACCGACCACGACCGCACCTTCCGGACCTCGTGCTTCTTCCCCACCTTCCTCCCCAAGGTCACCGTCGCATTCCCGTCGACACTCGGGTTACCTACAGTCCCCTTCATCTCTGTCCTTGAATCAAGCTCTCATCAAGCCCTCTGCTCGCTCTCGTGTGGTTTCTGGAGTATCTCGCGAGCAAGTGCAGGCGTCGAGGAGTTTTGTTGACTTTGAAGACGAGTCCGAGCGGCTCAAAGATCTATTAAAAAGCAGCGCCGTCAACAGACCAACACGCGAGCGGAGTATCGTGGATACGCTGTTGCCCAGTTTCGAGAAAGGAGTGGTCATCGAGCGAACGTCACCGCTTCCTCCTTCCCCATTCCTCCCACCTTCTACCCTCACGCCGGTTAGTCCGGGACCAAGCAAGGGACGCGATGACCCAAAATCCCTTCTATCCGCAACGAATTCGCCAATATTTACTCCTAGGTCGCTCTCTGCCCCCCCTTCACCTTACCTCCCTGTCCTGAACGACAAGATTGAAGAAGAGTCTGTTGCATTACTCGCTCACATATTACCGCCTCGTTGCGGTGCTACCCACGGAGTTGCAGATCTTATTGTTCCGGAAGGGTCAAATTTGCTGGTGTCCCTGCAGGAATCAGGGTATGTTTGCAAGTTCATATGAAGAAAGCTACTCATGTATGCTTCAGTGACTTGTGCGTGCTTGACACGGATGATGGTATATGCGTTGCAACCGCTCGGTGCCGAAAAGCTGCCCAGTTACAAAATGATACGTCATGTTGGACGCGGTTGAGGTCAGTTCAGATTGAAGAAGTAAGCACTTAGTATGGCTATCTCGCGTTCCTCTCTCAACTGCTTTTTACAGAAGGCCAATCTTATCTTGGCTTGTGCCACATATCGGCCTCCCTATTCCGAGATATTTGGCTTTCCGGACTCACCTGACGAGATTTCGGGCAAGTGTACGCGTTATTCATTGTTTGAACTCCACGTCGGGGACTCCTACAATATCCACCCTACATGGCTCGAACCGCTGGGCTACTGGGAGGTCGATGGTTTCGCCGAGGCTTCCGACATAGTGCGCAACGAAGTAGACGGTATGTCTTTTCGCCATCCAACATCGTGTTTCTCCCATTCTCCTCACAGGCTCGTTATCCCTTGTTTACATCAATAGCGAGTACCATGTGATCTCTAGGCCGCTTTCTGTTATCCCTCGCTTTGAAGTCTCGGCGCGTGCACACTCCGGCGCGTCTTCCTCCGCAAACTCGGTTGATGAGCTTAGGACCTTGACGATACCCAATCCGTTCAAAGCTCTTACCAACAAAAGTACTGAGAATATTGCAACCAGAGACTCGGACGGAATAATGCACCAGTGCGCAGCTGCTCCCAATACAGACTTTTCGCGTCTTTGGTTTGGTCAAGAGCAGGATGTTGGGGAAGCTGTATTTTCGTCCACACCTCGCAGGCTTGGAGGGTTTTGCAGTCGATATGTCGTTGCAAGTGATGGAGTACTGGGACTTGCTTGGACAGATACTGAGGTTATGGTGTGTTCGGAAACACATGCTGCGATAGTTCCTAACTGACTACTTTACGTGCAGATCTTTCAATTTCGAACCGATGGCAGGGCGCTTGATCATTTCTCTACACGAATCCAGCCGGAAGGTGTTGGCAAGATCTTGGAGGCTCAATTTGTCGACAGCCAGACGGTTGTGGTCTTGGGGGTTAGTTTTGCCGTCGTGCTACATGTATGCAACACTCACTTAGTGTAGCAGAGCGTCGCCCAGTGGTACAAGTTAATCCCGATGGATGCCAATGGGGATCAAAATGATTCAGAAAACGCCAGGTTGCAGTAGGTCTTTTTGTCATCGTTTTGCATCCAAATGAACTTTTATGATATTTAGGCCAACGCCCACCCAGACGATCTCCCTTGGGACACCTTGTGCAGGTTCTATTATCAGTACCACGAATGAGGTTGTCACAATCCGGCATAGCTCCTCGGGCCGCAAGGAGGTATCCTTGTTTTCACCCTTCGAATCACAAGGCCGGATATATCATAGACTTTGGCGTTCACAACTAGCGACTGCCTCTCGCCAGGAGAATGGTGTCACTCTGACTGCAGTACTTCCCCTGGAATTCAACTCGCTTCTATTTGGTTACAGTGGGTTTGGCCGTTCTTCTCTGCCAACCTTGTCTGATCTCTGTTCTTCCAGGTGATGGCCGCCTCCGGCACACCTCCTTTTCAGCACTAGCAGGGAGCCCCTCAAAGTCGCCCTCAGAGTCGCTTCCTTCCTCATCTTCCATTCAACCAATTGAGGTTCCACAGTTTCAGAATACTTCCAACATTCCCATACCTGCGTCTATCTACTCGTTACACCTCATACGCAACGAACGAACAGGGGACCGCTTTATCATTGGAGGATCAGACGATGGTGGGATCACCGTATGGACACTACAGTACGGATACAGTCATCCTTGAGTCTGGAGGGCTTATTTATGTCTCAATCAGGGACCTCAAACTCTGTGCAAGTTTCGTCCAGTTTGTAGTTCCATTGTTGTACGTTGTTCAAGTGCGACAGCAAGAAGAACATGCGGGTCCACTACGCGGATGTGCATTGTGCATATCTATGGATGGGACGATCGCGGTCATTGCAGTGGACGGGTTTGAATTGTAAGTCTGACTTGGCTGTTGTCTTGTGTGATTGGGATGACCTTTTGGCTTAGGTTGTATGTGTTACCGGGCGCATCGTCCCCTCTGTCAAGCATTCATTATGGTGGTGGCGAGGAACATGATTTGCTCATGGTGCTCTATGTTGACGGCTCTGCAAGACTGTGGGACATCAAGACGGGCGAGTTTCGGCGTGCCACGGACACTGAAAAGGCTAGAGACACCCTTGGTACTTCGAGTTGGTTCGAGCTGTGAGTCTGTTGCCCATCCGTCGCTGTGGGTGAAGTAAATCCAAAAGTTTCTCGTAGACCAATCGACGGCAGAGATACGCACATATGTCCGTCGATATCAACCCTTGCCAACGCGTCTACCACTGTGGATTCGAGTAAGTCATTGGTTTCGAATGAGGAGTGGCTGTATCTCAATTTTGTCCATGAGTGTGCACGTTCACAATTACACTGGAGCGCTTCATGAAATTGACGGCCGTGGATGCGAAAGCGTCTGGCAACATCCCGGTCTCGTCCGTGACCCACTCCTCACCCTTGATGCATCTCCGTACTCTGCTGTCGATCTTGCTGACCCCTGGACTGAGTCCGGACATCGATGAAGTGTGTGAAATCAAGTTGGGTATCGCTTTCAACGCTGGCGGCGTCGGACATGTTTCGTGAGTCTCCTTTTGCGCCGTGTATATGAGACCTTGTGTTGAGACCTCGAAGCAGGGAAGCGACGACCCTGTACAACCACCAAAACGTCAGGAGCGTGTGGTGCGTATCAGGCATCGTTTCTGCCTCGCGCGCGATCGCCATCATTGCAACTCTCAAGACGATGTCGCTTTACGAGGGTACGTTTGTGTTCACACCTATGCCTCACTGAATTGATCGGTTCGTCGATAGACATTAGCGACGACTGTCAGACGGTGATGACGTTTTATGCCACCTCGCTTCCGTCTGTCGTCGGACCTCATTTCAAAGCTCCAGATGTCGTTTATCTGGCTCGACAATGGCTGGATGCATCGAGTATGCCTCTCCTGCCATATACGGCATCACGGTGCGCTGACGGTTAAGTACAGACGAGTTGCGTCACGCGGCGAGGATCTTGTTCGATGCGGGCATAGTGAAGCTTTCCGACGAGGAAAGCTCTGCATTGGTAGACGCTTGGCAACACCACCGTCAGTAATACGTCGTGTCGTCGGTTCTTCCCTATGTCGTACTAACTCGACCCCCAAGTGCCGTGTCTACAGCCTTCTGCCGATCAGGACTCCAAACAGTCCGGACTCGCGCTGTTCGTCTGCGGGTACATGGCCATCGAGAAATACAGCCTCCTTTCGACAAGGTGTGTGGCCTGTCCATCCCCTTTCGCTCAGTGGATCGACAGCCCACCCAGTGCGCTCGTCGACATCTCCAAATCCATTTCGCTGTACTTGCAGGATGACACCTCGAACCACCGGACCCTTGCCATCGACCTCTGCGCCAAAGGTTTCCACATCTGGCAACGCTATGTCGACAGCATGGCCCTGTTGCGCGCACTGTTTGCGCTCGCGACGAACATGCGGAAGGAGCACATTTCGGTCCAAAACGTTGGACCGCAGGCACGTTCGGCGGTGTTGCAGATTGCGATGCAGCACACGGGGTTGTTTATGACGGTGCTGACGTTGGACATCTTGAATCCGAGGTCGATGGCGGGGCGGAAGAGCGTGATGCAGTTGGTGGCATTTATGATACGCAAGGTAGGTTTGCGTTCGCGTTCGCGCGCGCACGTTTTGCTGACAAAATGACGACCAGCGACCGTTGATTCTGTACCCGAATCTACCGCGGTTGATGGAGGCGGTGGTCAAGTCTCTTGATCCCAACTCGACGTCCAGTCGCGACGCCGTGCTGGATACCGCGACCGTAATCATCGGACATGTCGTCAAAACGTACGTGCCTCACCATGTCCATGACCACCCCTCACTTCACTTTCCACGAACTAACGTCGATTTCCCCCTCGGACAGCTTCCCCACCGTCGACTTTCACACCCCAACTCAACGTCTCGTCGTCGGCACGGCCGAAGGCGCGTTCATCATGTACGACCTCAAATCGGCGACGCAGCTCTACGTCCTCGATGGCCACACGCACCGCCCGACGGCGTGCGCGTTTTCCCCCGACGGCCGACGGCTGGTGACTGTGTCGCTCGAGGAGGGCGTGGTGAGAGTGTGGAAGGTGGGCGCGAGCTTGGCGAGCGCGCTGTTGCATCCGGGGCGGCCGCCGAGACAGGGCGAGATGGGGTCGCGGCCATACAAGACGTTTCCGTTCAATGTTGGGGAGGCGGGTGAGTGTATGCGATCGTTTTTGAATATTGGGTCGCTGAAAAATGCTGTTTCTCCCCTCCTTTTCAGCCAACATGACGATCGCGGGAACGCTCGAGTGGGTGCGATTCGAGTGGTCGTCGGATCGTAGCGTACGCCTACGTATACGCGAAAGCACGCTGTCCTTTAGCGCATGAGATCATACACTTGACAAAAATCCAAGTACAGTATGTGTTGATCGCTGTATCTCGTGATTCCCGATACGTCTGGGTAAATGGTACGTTGAATAACAGTTCCGAGGAATGAAGGAAAAGGTTTTCCTTAAGATACTGCGACAAAGCTATTAATAACAGGTAGAACGGACACATGTATGATTTGGAATCTCGAGAAACGCGCCGCGAAATATGATCGTGTGTGGACTGGTCTATATGAAGCAAGGGCAACGTGTATACAATGCGAAGGAGGCATACTGACAACAGCTTGTTCGTTGACTCTCTCCTTCACTCTGCTGGGTTGTGTCGCTGACGACCACATCTACAATGAGTAGTGCGTACTGACAAGATGACTCAGAGCTGCGTTGATGCTGACCATTGACAAGACCATTCCCAGCTCATCAAAATCGACGACGGTGGATGGATAAATGCACTGACATTCTCAGTGAATGGCGAGTATCTCCTGAGCGGCGGACACGGGGGATGTCGAGTGTGGCAAGTAGCAGACGGCAAACAGGTGGCAACAATGACAACGTCGGGGCTTGTCTACTGTCTCGCTGTGTCGAAGAATGGCAGATGGATCGCAGCGGGAACATCCCTGGGCGAGCTGATCGTCTGGGACGCAAAGACGTGCAAAAAAGTCTTCTCGCACAGGGACGATCCCGGCGAGAACCTCTACGGAGTCGATTTCTCGCCCGACTCGACTCGACTCGTCGTCGCATCGAAGAACCGCACGGCCACCGTCTGGGACGTCGCAGCTCGCAGACAAGTGCTCGGTCCACTTCGCCATGATGATTGGGTGAGAGCAGCGAAATACTCTCCGCAAGGCGATCGAATCGCGACAGCCACTGAAAATGCAATTCGAGTCTACGACAGCAACGATTGCCGCTTGCTCGTGGATGTCAAAGTACAAGTAACCCCATGGTTGAACGCTGGTCTCCTCTGGTCGGATGATCAGCTCTTCGTCGTATCCGACGGTAAAATCAAGCAAGTTGAAGCATCCACAGGGTCGGCAGTCTCGGAATGGCCAGTTCTTGGTCGCATGTTCCCGCGCATTGCCCTGCCGCAACATGGGGAGTTCATTGCATACTCTGCAAATTGTACCGTCTCGTTTTGGGACACGTCGACACACACCCAGCTTGGGCTCATCCAGCACGCTCAATCCATATGTTCAATTACACTCTCACCAGACTCCCGATCTCTCGCAATTGGTGGAGAGGACGGGAAAATCATTGTAAAAAATCTATCCCGGATCACTGTGAGCATCGCGTATTGTTGGATTTCGGCATATCTAAACACCTTTACCGCCAATTTACCTTCCTTTGATCGTATTTCCTCCAGGAATCGATCCCATTGTCTCGTCTACACCCCACATTCCAGGAACCGGAAATTCATATGGGCGACGCTGCACTCGATTTGTGGAGGAATGATCAGCTCGCGAACGCGAACGCGTTATTAACCCAGGCAATCGCTGATTCTCGAAATCCAAGTCATCACGTACTCGCTAGTCGAGCTCTCATACGAACTCGTTTACGATACTGGGACGCAGCGATCGAAGATGCCAAAAAGGTATGTGCTGCTCTGCACTCATATACATTAATGATGTTGACGTTGATCTACACAAAGTCCATCAAAATACAGCCCTCCGTCATTGGCTATATTGCAAAAAGTGTAGCGCTTGTTGGCAACGGGAAAAAACACGAAGGGTATCGGGCATGCGACATCGCGTTCGAGCATTTCCATTCAACTCACGTTACCTTTCTTCTTCTCATCAAGGTGTGTATACCTTCCACTCAAACCTGGTTCCCTCTCAGCTGATCATATTCCTTAGACTATCATTGTGTTTATGGCTGGAGAGCACGACGATGCGATATCCCGCTTAGACGACCTCATCGGCATGCTTCCCATGAACTCAATATGCCATATGGTCCAGGCGCGTGCATGACGTGCTGACACACGGCAACGTCGCCACTGACATTTCCAGCAGGCATACATGTACCTTTTCGTTGGAAACTTGCGCATGGAAAGCAGGGACTACAAGCGAGCGATACAATCGTTTGAGCGTGCACGCACCCGGACGCGACGACACGGAAGTGGACAACTTCTGTTTATCTCATTGGTAAGCTTCAATCCGACCATCTCGCGACGTGCGGACAACGGTCATCATCTTTGACAGATATTCGGTTGGAAGTTTGATGATCTCGACATCACGATCCGACAGCGTCTTTGTGAAGCCCTATATGCGGCAGGTCACGCAAACGAGGGAGGCGAATCTCTTCTCACCATGATAAATACCCTTCGCGAAGAGGTCCATGTGAGCGGATCCATCACCAATTGGGTTTCTGGTGGGTTTATGCTCCGCCAATTTGGTTGCCGTACGTTTGATAATTGTCCTCAGATTTCACCAAGCGATGTCTCTCTGCTCCTGCAAGCAACAGTAACACAACTTTGATGGTAGTCCCGCACGCTGAACCGTCGATGCTTTCCTCGAAGCTGAATTCAACAACCCCCACACTGCTCTTGAGAGAGTGGGCAAAATCAACATTGTCGAGTAGCGAGTGGAAGGATGCCTTGGTTGCCGCTGCCGGTGTGAGTATCTCCTTTTGCTTTGATATCCCTGGCGAGTCTGAAACTCCCGGTTTGGAGTTTACGGTCCCGAGGTTCACGATTTATCGGGCTATTTGCGAACATCTCGAAATGACCAATCTCATCACGGACGCCATCGAATGTTTCCACCGAATGAACAGCGAGTTGGCAGGAGAGATAACCATACATGACGAACAGGCGAAGTGGGCTGTAGGTGAGCAGTCTCGGATACCATGCAGGTGTCATCATTTGTGACCATTACATATAAGACTTCAAACATCGTTGCTCAAGGAAGCTGGAGGACCTCGGGGACACGGCAATGAGTGCTAAACAGCATAATGATGCCATCTTCCAGTATTCAGCCGCACTGTCCGTCGGTCCGGCCGCACCACAAAGTATATTTATCAAACGAAGCAAGGTATACTTAGCCAGAGGTCTGTGGGCGGATGCATTAAATGATGCGAACAAGGTGTGTTCCCTTTTTTCCGTGCAAGTTGGTTTTGTCGACGACATCGTCATTAGGTGATCACGCTCGATCCATCTTCCCCATGGGGCTACGAGAGGAAGCATGCGGCTTTACACGATGCAGGAGACTATGAGAATGCAATAGATGCATTCGAGGCAATGATCTCAAAGATGTCGCAGTCGTCTGATCCAAACATCCGTGGTGAGGGCGACGAGGTCGTGCTGATGTTTATCTGTTTATCTTGTCTTGTAGAGCAATCTCGCCGGTACGTCGACCCATCACGGACGAAGGCGACGATTCGGGCGGCCATCCAGAATGTCATTCGTGAATCCCCACTGGTTCTCATTAACATCACCTCCGGTCGTCTTCTCGATAAATCTGGGCAAGCATCCTCATTCCAACTACAACCAATCTTCAAGAAGTTGGTATCTTCTATGACCACACACATTGACCACGCCCGCATTGAACAAGAGGTCGCAGAGTACTACCGTTATGCCACGTTTTCGCACAAGTGGGAAGACCATGAACCTCTGTTCGAGAAGGTCGTACGCATGATTGTGTACGATCTCGAGGCGTCTCCCACTCATGACAAGTTGCAAATGTTTTGCAAAATCGTGCGGGATGCCGGATTGCATTGGGGATGGAGCGATACGTGCTGTATCGACAAAGCAGATCACTTTGTGCTCCAAGAAGCCCTGGTTTCTATGTTTAAGTGGTACCAGGGTTCTGCCATGACGATTATTTTCCTCCGTGGTGTTCAGTCTCTGTCGTGGCGCGGCGCTCTCGTGAGGAGCATCTGGAATACTCGTGCTTGGACATTGCAGGAATATCATGCCTCCAAGGTGGTCCGGTTCTACACTGAGGACTGGACTCCATACCTGAAC
>JBBPRX010000314.1:0-17365 GCA_038093195.1 Boletus fagicola
ACACCGTGATCGGCCGATTACGCACCTTGTATGATACAGGCGCCGTTGGTGGCGCCGAATAATTCGTCCTCGGCCCTCGGCATTTCAAAAGCCCTCTGGCAAAACGATGTTAGCAAGTTTTAGCTAACCGCAAATCACTCTGTCAGCGAGTTGACGATGACCTTCCAAGTTCCCGCGCAAACGGCCGATCGGGGACGGCTTCCTCATGTGCAACCGACCCCTCCCTCCCAGGTACGTACAAAAAATATACATTGAAATAAAGCAAGCTAGAAAGGAAATCATTACAACAATAACCACACATCTCGCCCTAAGCCCAGGAGCAAGTCCAGTACTAGTAGCGGAACCAGGGCCAGGGTTGGAGCTGGGACTATGCAGGTGGCGGCGGTGGCGGCACCCCATCCGACGGTGCAGGCGGTCCCCCTGCTGCATCCGGCGCGCCACCAGCCCCATACCCCTGCTGAGCATAGTACTGAGTATACTGTTGTTGCTGACTCGCCGCCCATTCTTTAAACTGTTGCGAATTGACGTCGTACCCAAACTGTGCCCTAGAATTTGAAAACGTGGCGTGTGTAGCAAGGTACAAGAGGATGAACAGATAGGCAATGAATCAATGAGCGGAGCGACACGTACCAGTAAGCAGCGTATGCGTCCGTGGAGGTATCAGAGCCGGGAGCTGGTGGAGGTACACTCCCATCTGGAGGTGGCGGGGGTTGTTCGCCGGGCGGCGGAGGCGGCGGCGCATTATCAGGAGGTGGAGGCGCAGAGCCATATCCACCCGGTCCCTACACAGAAGCAGGATAACGCATGTTGAGTACCGAGCCACCTACCTAGAAGAAGATGGGTTGATGGACGTACCGGCATGCCACTGTACTGGGCATATTGCATCTGCGCTTGGTGGAGTTCCATTTGTTGTTGTACGAGGGCCGCCTGGGCTTTTCCGTGCTCTGCATGCACAACCTCGAGGAGATCTTCGGTCAGTACTTTGGCCCGAGCGACTTGGCCCTCGTCTGGCCCGCTGGAAGATTGTGAGCGGGTAAAATCGGCCGACAACGTTGGATGGTTAAACATACGTGATATGTATGTGCATGGGTTCCTCCGACTCTTTCCCAGTTTCTTGCTCCACGAACCCTGAGCCAATGCCTTTGATTTGAACGCGCGTGCCCGTTTCTTGTTGAATATATTTCACAAAGACACCCTACAGCAGACTCAGCGCGAGAATCCTTCAGTGCTGGGTCACCATTACCTGTGGTCCGACAACCTTGGCACGAACATTGAAATTTCGGATCGTCTCCAGGCCGACCGGTAGTTTTTCTTCTGGCCATTTCCGCTAGACGATGATGAGTCGCGCAAGCACAACATACAAGTATCAGTTTCTACCTTGTCGCGCAGTCGGTCCTTTTTGTCTTCGACGAGTGGTCCAAGGTCCATGGAAATCAGGTCGTTAACCCTGTCAATGGCGTTTTGGAGGACATCTCTCGAGGATGCAGAGAGGTGGAGGTATAGAGGGGGATCCTTCTCCGTCGCCTTGGATCTATCTGGGTACCAAATGCCCTTGGTGCTCACGGATGCACCCGTGTCCTCGTTTATCTGTCCCAACCACCGTTCAATCCACCACTCCGCAATAACACCACCAAAACGAAGAAAACGACACCAAGAACGAAAACAAAAAAAAAGGAGAGAGCATACCTCCGCTTGGGTTGAACCCTTGGTCAACACATACCGATTCCGAACGTCGTTGATGTCGATATCGTGCGTGAACTCGGCGTCATGTGGGTCTCTCTGCCCAATCTGTATGCTCCCGGGTGCAGATCCGCCCGCGCTAAACTGGGCCGCGATTTTTGCAGCGATGGCAGCGGCCGCTGCAGCTGCCTCAGAAGCAGACTTTCCCTCGTCGGTTTTGGTCGCTTTGAGAGGTATCTCGCTCTCTGCATATGAGTCGGGTGCGGCCTGGTCCCACTTGCGTTTCGACGACATTTGGCTAGAGTCACCGCGGCTTGACTTTGACTACCAAGACTTTGAATGAAGTGTTCGAGATGAGTTGCTTGTGACATGTGTCACAACGGTGTGACGTACAGTTCAAAGTCAGCGGCGTCGCGATGTCAAGAGGGTCAGACCTTGAGCTCGAACGCCCCCCTGAGTTCCCCGCCACGCCTTCCCTTGATGCACACCTCCAAGCGAGCACACCCTTCCCCCCGGTTGTCAGACGCACCGTCATCTCACACGACGCCGTCCACAAACACAGATCAAGCACAACATCAAGCACGAAACGGAATCCAAGATCAAGATCAAGAGCTGGCACCCATGTTCAAATCCTCTCGAACATCCGACGCACATGCCCGCGATCGCACCTTACTGTGCACGTTACCCCCCACTTGCAACCCGCCTCTCAACAAACCCACCCCGATCGCTGACTCGCGCGATCTCGAGATTCACTACGGAAAATACCATGCACACGTGTGTGAGCAACGGGGATGTGGGTGTGTCTTTCCAGATGCGCGGTTGTTGGAGTTGGTGAGGATGTCGATCTGTCGACGGCATCGTCGTCGTGAATACTTTGACACTGATAGTTATATGTTTTGCTGGTCATCGACAGCATCAGACAGAGTGTCACGATCCACTTGCTGCGGTGCGGAAAGAGAGAGGGGGAAAGATCGTGCGTGTTCCTACCTGTCGATCCATCGCAATCGAGGCACTTAGGCAGGGGCTGTTGTCGTAGTTTGCTTGCCATCTAGTTTCGTGTCCACGTCTGTTCTCCACACCTAAAGCACGAAGGTTACATCTCATTCAAGCGCATTCATACCCAAAGGAATATTTTTTTGCTGTTACTAACAAGGGGGTCGGTGGCCTTCTGAAGAAATGGGGAGATGGAGCGAGTATGATACGGGGAACATGGAAGCCAAGGGACAACAATAATGGACAAGAGAACAAGACCGAGGAAAAGGAAAACATGGAAATAGACTCTGACTCTGACAGCGAAGAGGAGGAGGAAGACGAAGAGGAGGATGAGGATGAAGAAGACCTTGATGAGGGGGAGGAGGGTGGAGAAACTCCCAAAGCACGGTACAACGACGGAAGCAACGCTAGATCCCCCGCGGTTTCCCCCAAACCGCCATCTCCTCGACAATCGAGCGTACGAGTGGACGATCTAACACAGTCTATGAGCTCGCTCTCATTGGTGCCACCAGCGATTCGGTTTGGACGGGGCGGGAAAGGTGGAGGATTCATGCATCCCGAATTACATAACCCTCAGGTGATCAGAGGCAACTTTGGTCCAAGAGGAAGAGGCAGGGCCAGGATCGCCGCGAACGTTCACTCACATACAGGACATGCGCGTGGAGGTGGGACCGTCTCAGATGTGCCTGCCAAACGAGGTGGACATCCAAGGGGCTTTTCTCCTCGTGGACGGGGTGGGGTTGTCCATGTTCAAGGCGGCGTTAAGGGAAGGGGCAGCGAGTCATAAAAACTGATACACATGGCGCACCTAACGATGATGCATGATGCATGATGTTTGTTCAATGCCGCCGCAGAGGGGGATCTAACGAGAATCACAACAAGGGCGTGAGAGATGGACGTGTAGGGTATCTGACGGATTTGAAAGTCCCTTTTGTGTTGATGAGAAGCGGCGAGTGTAAGCGAAGCGAAGTCCCGAAGAGTGGAAAACGTGGGATAGGGGCTTTACCGAGAGACAACGGCACATTTGAGGCGTCTTCAGGAAAGCGAATTTATATAGATAATAATATATCCAAGGATCGACGGGTCTCGACTCTCCAGGATCTCGCCAACACTGACCCATGGACGACGCTTTCGTTTCCATTGTCAGCCAGGTCACCGAGGATTTCGAAGCACGGGGACCAAAGCGTCTCAGTGGAGTTGGGGCGCGTACCTAGATCCTGAGAAGACATACAACGGAGGGTGTCATACATACTGTGTGCGAGGCTGAGAAGTTGTTTGGCTTGCCGTTGAAACAAAGGTAATCAATGTTGTAGCATGAGACTAGTCTTTTGTTTTGTCAAGTTGGCTGGTAGTACCGCAAGGCTGGTCTTCACATTGACAGGGACCACTGAGTCGGTGATTGGGTGGTCGTCAGGACGTGAGATTCCGAGTAACTAGGTTTCCGCATGTTTCATTCTGAAGAGGAGGTTGCATAAAAGGCAAGTGTTGTATAAACGGACAATGACAAGGAGTTGTGTCCTTGTTTGTGGGTGCGAATTTGTTTGCTGTCTTGTCTATTATTTCCCTTCCAATTGTCCGCAGACCCTTCATAAGCCCGTCCATTCAATGGGCCATGTCTCAGCATCGAGCTAGTCTCGCCCCGGCATTTTCCCTTTCCCTTCTGCTTTCTAAATCTCTGTCTCACCGTCATTACTACCTGTACGCCTTCGTCCGTTCTTGTTTCTCCGCTCCGAGGCTAACTTGCTTTCCAGATCTCTCGGATTACCCCGCAATGGCGTTGCACTTCCATTCCGCTATTAAAACCGACTATCCCTTCCTCGCTCATCCCCCTCCCCAGAAAAAGCGTCCCCTCCAGCCTCTCCCTTCCCCGCCCTCTTCACGTCCGCCTCACGAGTCTGCCGCTTGCAGACCCCGCCCCAGGTCCAGCACTTTCTCCACGATCGCTGCCTGGGCTGCGCACGTGCAGCCTGGTTCCCCTGCGTCCCTCTCTCCTCGCTCCTCACATCGCCGTCCTTCCCTCTGCAAGGGCCGTCGTCCATCCATTGCCTCCATTCGCGCGCCCTCCGCATCTTTCCTCCACATCGCGCCCACGCCGACCACTGCCTACCCAACCACGCCCTCCGTCCGTGACTTCAAGGCCGATCTCACCACCGTAGGCTACACCTCTGTTTTCCTTCAACTCCCTAATACCCCCATTTCTGCTACACTATCCGTCGCCATCAACTCCCCATCTCCAAACGCAGCCAAGAACGTCCCCATCCCACCTGTCCCTTCTACCTGCAAACCTCGCGGTTTCACTCGTTTCCGTTCGCTTTCTGTCCTTCGATCCCGAGGCAGGTCCAAATCTATTTGTCCTGACTCTCCTACGAAAATGAAGGCCAAAGCTGCCGCTGCTTCCGCTGCCATTGTCAAGCGCAAGAAAGCCAAGTATGCCATGCGTCCACCCCCTCTCGCTAACGAGCTTGCTCTCATGCAATTCGCCGACGGTGGCAGCATGGAAGACAACATCAAGCGTATCATGGAAGCCCAGGCCAAGGGTGCGGGCGCTGTTGGTCTTGCCGATGTCTACCGTGATGGTGAAGGTAGTATCTGGTGGGACCAAGATGAGGAGTGGGAATATGCCCACCTCCTTTTAGAAGGCGACAAGCCTCGCCCTCATGCCCCAAGTGATCTCCAATGGGTCACCTTTGGCGGCAACACGTCGCCTTCAACGGCAGGCATGCCAGGAGAGGAACGACGCGGCAGTGTGTCTACCCAGGATTCTGATTTGGATCCAAAGTATATCGTTCAACCCACTGATTTGCTTGACGGGGGCGATCTTGCGCTGTTCGGAAGCACCATCGTACCCCTTGCAACGCATAAACCTCCCATGTCCGTCCTCTCCCTTCCTTCTCGGCCGCGTCGCGATGCGAAGCACCTGCGGAAGCCCGACTTTTTAGTCGACGTAGCATTTTCGCGGCTCCATGCCTCCCAAAAGAGTCCCAAGTCTCCGACCTTGGCGGGTATGGGTGCGGGGATGTCGCAGCCAAAGGGGAAAGCAAGGAGACGGCCGGCACCACTCAAGCTTTCTCCCCCGAGTCCGGCATGCAAGCGGCCGACAAATTCGCCGATCGATGCGGACAAGGTCCGGAAGGACTTTATCGCAGCCAGTTTTGAGCCTGCGATTTCCGTTCCAGTGACGCCGATTACGCCTGCAACGGCTGTGTCTTTGACCACGCCGGTGGATGTGCGCACGCGACTCGTCGGCAGTAATCGGGCGATCAACGCGCCTTGGCGGACTGTCAACGATGGTCTGATGAGTTTGGGGATGAAGACGAAACCATCGATGTTGAACATGATGGGACTCTTTCGATCGACGAGAAAGGAAGACGTCGTGTGTTAGATGTCTTTCCTTGTCGTTTTGACTTTGTTGTTTGTTTGTATCCCTGGTTTTCCTTTTACCTCATTTCTGTCGGACGGCTGTATTTTTGGTGTCGTCATTGTTGCGTTGTCATCTGCGTGTAGCATTAGTTATGCTTGCTGATACATTCATGCTTATGCTGGATTAGATTGGATTAGATACCGTATGTACTACACTACCATCATGCCTTTAATTCTACTATATGGCTTTGCCAGGAGTTCAAATTTTCGCATCTTTTTCGGGAACGAACGACTCGACCCGGCTTCAATGCAGTGATCCACTGCAACTCGTCGAAATAGGAAGAAAAAGAAAAAAGGAATGGATCAGCGAACAGACGGTGTTCCATGAAATCGTAAAACGTTGGGGTTCAAGTTGAGGCTTGAGCAGAGACGGAGGCGCGACGAGCCGAGCCTGTCAGTGGGTTTTAACCCAGACTCAAACTCCAAACGTCTTCTAGGGCTGGAGGACCTTACTGTTAGTAATGGCTATGACCACGGGGGCCACACATACAGAACATACAGCCTGAGCACAGCATGTAGGTTTTTTTCGATTACAGAGACTTTTTTTCCCTTTCAACTAAGCTTTCTTTTGAGCAACGGCCCTCGAGTTGACATTATAGGTCGAGTACATTGTCTCACGTATCGCGTTTCGCCACCCACCGTTGCAATGTTATTCGGGTCATGCCCAAACGCATTGGCATACCCCATGACTCGGATGGCTAACAAGCACCCTCTAATTATGGCTTGTTGATGATCATTTAATTGTTGTGTTCCGCGAGGCGCTGTCCCTCACGGGCCGCTGTGAGAATTTCTCCATATTCTGCCGTCGTGTTGCACAGCCCATTCGCGCAGGCCACTCGGTCAGATATTCCACCTTGCCGATCATGGGCAATTGGAACTGATGTCCGATTGTATTCGAATAATTTGGCCCACAGGTAAAGCGGTTATGAACTTCATCTGTGGCAGGTTTTCCCCCAGATACGGTAGGCCCGTCATTGGTTATTTTATACCACGCTACGGTTTTTCTCATGAAGTATCTTGATGCTGGGTGTGTTGAGCACTGAGAACCATCATCTTTTGATGTGGCCCTGACATTTTTAGTGGATTTTCCTTCGAAGCTATGCTTTACTGTGAGGATGCCATCTGGCTCACGGCGGCCAATTGTCATTTGACTCTCGTGGGTATGTATAAATACTATGGACTGACTGCCACTCGGCCGTTTTCGACATCGTCTCCTGTTCAACCCTTCAAACTGAACTGAAGCAGAGTCGAGTCGATACGAGTCATGTCAACCAACACACTCCTCTCTCTATTTTCACAAATATACGGTGCATTGTTCTTTGCTGTTGTCATGTCGACCGCATTTTATGGAGTTACATGCATGCAAACGTGAGTGCTGTTCATTTCAAAGTGTACCGCAGTGATGGAAGAGTGCACTCTTAACCCGGACAGATTTTTCTATTATGCCCAGTAAGTTTCACGTCTCTGGTAGTTTTTCGTCAATTTATCATGTCTTCGTGCCAGCTATCAGAACGATCATTTGGGTCTGAAGAGCCTTGTGAGTCAAATTATGAATGAGTTCAACCTGATCACGTACTGTCCTTCACAGGTGGGAGCTGTGTGGTAAAATACCATATTTCTTCGGTTCTACGACTTTCCTGACGCTTCGCGATAGGGCAATCAATACAATCCACGAGGCTTTGATTATTGCTGGTGGTTCGTTTCTCGACATATGCAATGCTTGGCCGTCGCGTTCATATGGTGTCCCACATAGCATACAAATACTTCATGGCTGGCTGGTTGAACATATCTTCCATACTTATCTCAAATCCGTGAGTCATTACTTTCAGAATCCCGTTTTTCATGCCTCGAATTATCTTCCCAGCGAGCTCATTGTAAGTTCGATTCGTCACTTGGTTGGAAGGCTTACCAACAAGTCGTAGTTACAGTTACTCTTGACGGTGCGCATGTTTTTTGCTCTCCGGAACGAGTCCTGATATCATCCAGGTTCTGATTACAGTGCCTACACAAGGCTTTTTTGTTCATCGACTCTACATTTGTGCGTTTCGACCTTCAAATCTTGTTTTCTATTCACTCATGCCCCCTCAGTCAGCGGAAAGAATATTATTGCGCCACTCATATGGGTAGGAGTTTGCACACATAATGGATTTCAGTCTTAATGCCTGTGATGTAGGTTGTCCTAACGATCATCGGAATTGGTAAGACCATAAATTTTCCTCTGGGACTGGAGTCTAACAGGTTTTTTTTTTGAAAACATCAGTGTTTGCTACCAGTAGGTTGTCATTGGTTTATTCAACTCGATAAATATTGATGATCACAACCTTAGTTTATGTCGCAAAAGCGCTATATAGCGCGAATGGGTTCGTTCGTTTCTTTTTCCCGCACTGCAATCCACCCATGTGTGTTTTCTGTTTTCTTCCAGTGTACAGGTTGTTTCGGCCCTTGAGATCACCGACACTTTTTTTACGGTAGGGATATGTTTTATGCTCAGAACCGAAGATCTCAGCATCTGGTGGACAGAACCTAGCCACCGTGTGTCTGTCAATCTCCGCCGCAATAGATGTCCTGATCGCCATTTCCCTCACGTTCTTACTTCTCCGCAAGCGGGCCGCGACTCCATTCGGAAGGTAAGTGCGCACGGCTATGCGTCACGCTGCGGACTCTGAATGTATCTGATCATTGATTTTGGTCTAAAGTACGGGAAACATTTTGCAGCGCCTCACAGTGTTCGCGGTGAATACGGGTATATGGCCAGCCACCTTCGCGCTCTTGACCACCATCCTAGTGCGTACCGCTCGTCATTGCCACATTTGTTTAATACCTCCTGATCTAAATACTGTAGGTGAATCTCTTCCACTTGAATTTGCTCTACGCTGTGTTTGGTATTCCGCTTTGCCCGGTGTACTGTAACACCCTTCTTGCCAACTTGAACGCCAGAACGTATGTTCGGGGTGAAGCGACGACACACAATGTCGATGCGGACTTGTTCAGTAGTTCAAGTTCGCCGGCGTCCGACGGCGCCAGGAGCGATAAACAGCACGGAGAGGTGCCGATGGTCCCTTCTGCCAATCAGGTGGGTTTTCACAGCCCAGCTGGTTCAGCCGTCACGTGCTTATTGCCCGACGATTGTCACGGTAGAGAATTTGGAAGACCACGGAGGTGGTGAGGTTTCCGGAGGTCGACCGGTCCCGGACCTTGGAGAATGTGTCGGTTTGATGGGTTTTGACACTGTACTGGTATCTCGCCGTCTATTTGCTTGTCCGTGTACTCGTTCGTTTATTCGTTTACTTTCTCTTCCACCTCATTGGAACACTTATTTATTCGTGCGCATACATTTATGAAAAGGGACCGACTTGATTATCTGCGCAGTCATGTACTTGATCACACATTGTAACATACATAGCAGCGCGGTAGTACATGGGATGTAGTGTCGGTATATATGCATAGTAGATGCCGCGGGGCCATTGACCTACATCAGGTTGGTTGACAACCTGCGCGAGTGGTATCATCGTCCGAGAACGGTTCAAGCGCGTGCACTTAGTGATGGAAAGACACACACAGGCTTAGAGCCTTGGTCGATGAGTGGCTTTGGTGACAGGAACGCCGATGTAATAAATCCGACCTGACATCTTGTCCAGCGAGTTGGCAAACAGCTGACAGCGACAGTGCGGCTGACGCGTTGACATGCCGGTTGATGATGGACAGGCAGTACTGGGAAAGCCCACGCCGAGAAAAAGGTACTAGTGCCGAACAATTGGACACTGTGTATTCACTTGAGGTATGCATGTGATCGGATCATGGCACCAGGGTTCAGGAAAGCGATTCAAAATCCGAACTCCATGCGTCGAAACTTGAGGGACAGCAAGGCGCCGCTTCTGAATATTCACCACCAAGGAACTGCCGACTCCCAGTTTCAAACTTGTTCTCCCTCTCCGTTACCATCATGACAGTGCGCCGCCCGACTGCTCGGAACCTCTGTCAATGACTATAGGCTTGACTGGAGAAGCCTAGGCAATCAGCCATCGGTCAACCAGGAGTCACCGGTCACCGATCATCAAGGGGGGTGTTCGACATAGCAGAACTCATCAAGCCCAGCCTCTCATACGTACAAGAGTTTATCACTGGACATACCGTTTGGACACGTCTTCCAACTCTTAATAGCATGTTCGTTTCTTCCTTTGCCAACGAACCATTGCAACTGCTTGGCCTCTCTGAGCCATTGGTCACGGTCTTCGTGTCGTGAGTCGGGCCCGAGTACTTCAAGTTCGGATTGCACATCATCAAATAATCGGTCACTGCGCGACGCTACTCGTCGTTGCAATGTCATTCAGGTACAAAATGCACGGAGTCCAGCAAGACACTGGTATGAATGGTGAATATTCAAAAAACCGATAGCTGCGGAGGGTGCCTTCACTTGAAGATTACTCGTGAGTACATCAGAAGCATAGAACCTTACTGGACGGATACAATGAATTTATAACACGCAATTCTTATTCCCCGATGCTACAGAGTGGATAGCGGCGGGAATCATTCCATTTTGATGCGCCCATGAATTTTTATACCGCGGTTTTTCTCTTGGTGCAACTTGATGCTTGGTATGTGAAATGTCGACACCATCATATTTTGCTGTACCCCTGACATCTTTTACTTCCAAGCTGATGCTTTGATGTGAGTGGCATATCATGACTCATGACTGACGGTGGTCAGTTGTTATTCGACTGGTTGCTTTGGGGGTTTGTTGGGGATGTATAAATACTATGGACTGGCTACCACTCCGTTGTCAATACCGTTTCCCGTTCCTACTCACTGAACGTCGAGTCGATACCAGTCATGTCAACCAACCCACTTCTTTCGTTATATGGACCACTATACGGTTCATTGTACTTTGCTGTTGTCATGTCGACCGCATTTTATGGTGTCACATGCATGCAAACGTGAGTCCTGTCCATTCCAGAGTGTATTGCAATGATGGAAAAAAGTGCACTCCTAACTCGGACAGATTCTTCTATTATGTCCAGTAAGCTCCAGGTATCTTGTACTCTTCCGTCCGCTTATCATGTCTTCATACCAGCTATCAGAACGATCGTTTGGGTATAAAGAGCCTTGTAAGTCAAGTTTACGAACGAGTCTCACACGATCACGTACTGTCCCTCACAGGTGGCAGCTTTATGGTCGAGTATCATGTTACTTCGGTTTACGATGTCCCTGACGCTTCGCGATAGGGCACTCAATACAATCCATGAAGCTTTGACTATTTCTGGTGGTCAGTTTCTCGATATCTACCGCACTCGGCCGTCTTGTTCATATTGTGGCCCACATAGTATACAAATACATTATGGCTGGCCTGCTGAACCCATTGGCGTTCCTGAACGGCGTTCCGTGAGTCATTACTTTCAGAGTCCCATTTTCACGCCTCGACTATCTTCTCAGAGACCTCATTGTAAGCTCTATTTGAAACATCTTCTGAAGGTCTACCAACGAGTCATAGATACAGATGCTCTTAACGGTATGCACATATTTTTTGGTGCCGAGGATAAATGCTGATATCATTCAGGTCTTGGTTGCAGTACCCACGCAGGGTTTTTTCGTCTATCGAATCTACATTTGTGCGTTTCGACCTCCATGTCCTTTTCCCATTTAATGACAGCCATCCAGTTAGCGGAAAGAACATTGTTGCGCCACTGATATGGGTAAGGAGTCTGCCCACATAAGGAATTCCAGTCTCGCTGAATCCCTGTGATGTAGGCTTCCCTAGCAATCACCCAACTTGGTAAGACTTTATCGGCTTTGGGCGACTCGAGTTGAATAGGCTTTTTCTACATATCAGTGTCTGCCATTGGTGCGCTGTCATTTGTCGCATTCACATCTATAAACGCTGATGATCGCAACCCCAGTTTACATGGGAAAAGCGCTGTATAGTGCGAACGGGTTCGTTCGTTTCTTTTTCCTTCACTACAATCTGCCCACGCACGTTTTCTCTTCGCTTCCAGCGTACAGGTTGTTACGGCCATTGAGCTCAGCGACAGTTCATTTACGGTAGGGATGTGTTTTGTGCGCAGAACCGAAGATCTCAGCATCTGGTGGACAGAGTATACTCACCTTGAATCTCTCCGTCGCTGCCGCGGTAGATGTCCTGATCGCCATTTTCCTGTCGTTCTTACTTCTACGCCAGCGGGCCGCGACTACATTTGCAAGGTAAGTTTGCAGGGCACGCCTGTGCGTCGTGTTCATCTGATCATGGATTTTGGTCCACAAGTACGGCAAACACTTTGCAACGCCTCACTGTGTTTGCGGTGAACACAGGTATCTGGCCAGCTATGTTTGCGCTCTTGGCTATGATATTAGTGCGTGCCGCTCGTCACACACCTCTTTGCAATACTTCCTGATCTAAATGCTATAGTTGCACCTTTTCTCGTTGGAGTTGCTCTACATCGTGTTCGGTATTCCACTTTGCTCGATCTACTGCAACACCCTTCTTGCCAATTTGAATGCCAGAGTGTACATTCGGGGTGAAGCAACAACGTACAATGTCAACGCTGACTTGTTCAAAAGCACCAAGGGCGACGAACAGGGTAGAGAGCCGAAGGTGGTCCCTTCCGCCAAGGTGTGTCTTCATAGTCCAAGTAAAGGGCTTATTAAATGGTAATTGTAACGGTAGGGAGTCCGGAAGACCACGGCGGTGGTGACGTTTCCGGATGCTATCCATTCCACGACATTGGAGAATGAGTCTGTTTAACGTTTTGACGATGAAGACCCGCTGCACTAGTTGACCTAGTCCAATCACTTGTCCATGCACTCATTCGTTTCCTTCTTCTTCCACCTCCCGGGCCACTCATTTATTTGTGTGCATATAGTTACTTGTCCGCTAACACATGAGCTTGATTATTATTATTTGTGTGGTTACGTACTTGAACACACACTGAAACATACAGAGCTTGGAGTACATGGGATATGTTAGTACGCACAGATGCTGTGCGATTGACATACACCGGGTTCGTTGAGGAACTGCACAAGTGGGTAACAGCTTGCTTACGCGCGATAGAGTATCAGAGGAGCATGCGAACATCCTCTGGCAAGAGCCTAAGCGTGCGGACTTAGTGATAGGGGTACACAGGAACAGGCCTAGATGTGGTCGATGCCAGATGACCTTGGTGACACGGATAAGAGACCCGATCTCCCGCATCTCGTCCAGCTATTTGGCAAATAACTGAGCGCTGATGCGTTGAGATGGCGTTTGATTAGGGATGGGCGTCCCTGGGAAAACCCGGATGCAGTGGCACTGTGGCAGTACTTGATGAGTTGGTGACGTTCAAAATCTGAAATTATCGAAACTATGGTATTCTTATTCTGAATTTCCATATTCCATAACCATAGTTATCTAATTATTCCACTATTCATATTCTTTGGGTTCTAGACTTACTTTACTTCATACGAGTCTAGATCATGATGTCATACCCTTGACCCTTATGGTCTAGACACTATGTCATACCCTTTATCCAGGGTATAGGGTATTACTATACATAGTACATCGTACAATAGTTTATTGTCCAATAGCCCTTCAGGGTACAAGGGCATTACCTGGTTAGTGTTAGACACAGCTTGGTCTGTGCACCTTTCTGTATTGTATATAAAGGGTCATTCCTGCACCCCAATACGATAGGCTCTTCACCAGATCCCTCACAGTTCTTTCAGTGCTCTCTTGAGGCCACCATCCTCAGTCACTCCTAGGATCTACACAGAACACCTTACTTGCTCAGTCAAGCATCTCTTGCTCATTCCACCACTCTCAACTATTATATGGTGTAAGCATCTCCTACATCGTTCCTTCCTTGCTGTCACCTCTGCCTGGAGTACCCTTGTACTTCAATAGGTTATGAGCCCCGCCTAGGCTCAAGGTCTGTCTACACAATGCCCTTCCCCAGCCTGGCTATGGAGAGTGCGAGCACTTTGATTGTTCTTTGGATTTTCCTCTTAGTTATGCTTATCATTGCTCTCTTTGAGCAAATTACGAGCCTTGCTGTGTTTGCAGCTATAGTGCTCAGCGCCAACTCTTGGATTATCTTTTTGCAGTTCATATCTGATACTCGAGCTGTTGTGCTAATTTGGAGAACTTCCTTTTTTGATTGGGTCTTTCAGTGGGACTTGCAATTGCAGCCCAATCCGACTTTGTTTGTGCAACCACAACATTGCCCCAAAGAGGTTCATCCACAGGCACCTTTACCTCGACATTCTGCACAATCTTGTACATCGAACCACCACCTGAGTCACTGTACTCTAGGCGAGAACCGAGATGTTCTTGGTTATTCTCAAGTTGAGAGTAATCACCTTTGGCTGTTCCATCCAGAACAAGCCAGATGTCTTTTTAGATCAGATACCCCTCCTATTCGAGATCCAGTTCCACCTTATCCTTACACCAATCCTCATCATTGAGCTCGTACCAACATGACTCCGACTCCACCATCCATTCCACCTACAGCCTCAGTAATCGCCGATCCACCTTTACCTTATACATATGTCGATGATCAGGATGTCATCCGACTCTCCACAACCCCAGAACAATCCGCCACAGCCACCTCTACCATTACAGCAATGCCTTCCTCATCTGGCATGCAACCATCCGGTTCTAGCCACGTCGTTTTTCCTACCCTCCCTGTGCCACAATGAGCTGATTCTTTATCCAGAACAACCGTCATTGAGTAACAGGATCCTCTACATCGAATCAATTCGAGGAGAAGACGACCAAGGACGAGACGCAGTATTCCACCTGACACCCAGGTTCTTCCAGACTCAACCCCTGGGACTTCCCCAGAACCTGGAAGCGGACCTCCTAGAAACCTCTAGGATGGCTCATCGCATCAACATCAATACCCGAGTCCATGGGTTTCAACCCTGGTCTCATACTGTCGACTCATTTTCTTATTATGGTGAACATCTTGCTATGGTTTATGAAGGAGCTGGCTTAGCCTTCCCAGTGCAGTCATATTTTGACACGCCTTACACCCCAGTCCACAATCTTGGTTGGGAGATTCTTAACAGGGACCATGATCGCTTTGATCGTCTCTTTCACCTTCATCTTCAAGCCCTTTCAACTCCAGATTACCTTGCCTTTTCCAGTGAAGCTTTATTGCTTCATGAGAATACTCCCATCAACTTCTACCCTCCTGATCTGGAGGCAGGCACTATGGTACTGGATGAAGATGGGAACTGGGCTTTAATGCAAGACGATGGTCCCTATGATGGGAATTTATGGGATGTTCCTACTCAAAGAGCATGGAACAGGCTAGCGGATCAAGCTTGGCGAGCTTCATTTATGCTTCATCGCCAAAACTTCTGGGATGATCATCTGACAATTATTACTTGCTTATAGACACTCTTTTCTTGTGTTTACTCCCAACGCCTCTTACGGGCATATTTTGAGCAAGCTCAGATAACTAGCAACGATCCAGATCGGATTCGTATTGCTATCACTCGTTTCGGCGATTACGCTGATAACAGGGAACATGAACTTGAGCGAAGAAGAGCAAACAATTTACAACGCGAAGCGAGACGGCTGGCCCCCTTATGAGGCATGGATGATCAACGAGTATTGGAACTTACAGAAGAAGCCGATCACATCTTATCCACTCCCGGTATGGTTAGGAGGTTGTTACGCAGAGTCCATCGGGTTTGATTCTTTTATGTCAATGCCTTTCCATTTACGATACACCACTTTATCTTGGCTTGGAATAGAGTTTTCTTCCAATTATATCGTTCATCCTTACGTTACTCATAACAAGGCCAACATCCATCCAGATCTTTCTAAATGTCTGGATACTTATTTTGATGTTGATGATGAAAAGATGGTAGCAAATTATCACTTCTTTGCTTCAATTCATTTCCTAGACTTTGAAGCTCATGCTTCTATACCATTACCTGACTGGTTCAGGAAATGAGAGGGTCTAGAAGAATTTTGCTACTCTAGATTCATCCCCGATGACTCATTAAGATGCATTACTCCTACTCCGGACGATACAGCTACTCTTCAGGAACCTATGGATATCTCACAGGATGTTGGATCTGAATCTACAGTTTTATCAGATAATGATACGGTCATGTCCATCTCATCTCCTTTAACTCCTTTTCAAGTCTCTAAAGGTTCTGATGATGATTTCCTCTTTTTGCTGTCCTTCTAGATTTTTATCTAGATCTACATCATGTCTGGATCCTTCAAGATCAATTCTTCCATCACTTCCAAACTCCAGCATCTCTCTGGTCCTTCAAACTATTTCAAATGGTCCATCTCTATGCGGGATGTCCTCACCGTCACTACATGGTGGGACATTGTATCTGGAACTTCGACTTGAGCAGCACAACCTGATGCTGATGCTTGTTTGAAATGGGAACGGAACGATAGACAAGCCCAAGGTCTAATCTCTGTTTACATCCAAACCAACATGAAGGTTCACCAAAAGCATGTTTACAATGCTATTAACGTTGGAGGTGTAGCAGTTATCCATCCTTCTCTTGCAAAGGATTTCTGGGACAAACTCACTACTCTTTTCTCCCCTCAAGGAGTTGCTGGCCAGTTTTGGTCATTTCAGGAAGCTATCCATTACCAGTTCAAGGAGAACCGAGACATTTCCTCGCAGATCTCTGATCTTGCCACAGTGCTTCAAAACACCACCTCTACCAGACTTGTTCTTCCTGATTCCCTCCAAGTGATGATCATGTTGAACGCGTTACCTAGGTCTTATGACCATAACGTGTCCATTTTGGTTCAAACCCTTGACACCGCCAACTTTAACATTGATACAGTTATGAGCAAGATCATGGCTGAAAGCCATCTTCGTAATGCTACCCATACATCTCAATACCAAGCTCACCATAACTCACTGGCAGCTAGACTGTCAGAAAGACCTGCAGATGATGTTCCTGCAGAGACCAACCGTACTTCTGCGATTCGTAAAGCACCAGGTTCAGATCGCGTTTGCGATCACTGTCATCAAACGGGTTATACCGTTGACAGATGTTGGAAACTTCATGGGAAGCCCAACAGATCTTCTGGATGTTCTACCCAGAAGAGACCTGCTGCTGCCAACACATCTCGTGCTGGCAACCAGGCTAAACGTACCAAGCCTGGTTACGATCGTAGAAAGGGTGGCTCAAACATTAAAGGCAAAGGCAAAGCCCGAGCCAATAATGTTGATGATGACTATGGATATGCTAATCATGTTATTGGCACAGAAGACGATGAGCTTATGCTCATAGACGGTTACACCCACCAAGAAGGTGG
>JBBPRX010000315.1:0-17344 GCA_038093195.1 Boletus fagicola
CCCGGGATATGCGGGGACGACCGGGAACAATACATTTATTCGTCGTCTTCCTCCTCACCCTCCTCTTCTTCCTCCTCGTCCTCATCCTCCTTTGCAGCCTCGACAACAGCAGTTGCGATTCGGTCCAGGTCGCGTTGACCGTCCTGGCTAATTCTCCGGCCACCGTTCTCTGTCTGCTCGAGAACACCAATCTTCTCCAGGGATTGGCAGATCTTGCGTTGGACGGAAGCGGAAGCGTGGGCGTGGTGTGAAGGACGGTTACCACGTCTGTTGCGACCACCGTGGAGTTTTGCGAGCTTGCCAATGCCGACGTCTTTGCGAAGGTAAATGTGCCGTGCGAGGGCGGCTACGGTTCCAGTAGTAGGTGATGATATTGAGCGGGTGGGCATTTCGAGATGTTTGAGATGATTACCTGCACGAACGTAGTACCAGTCGGGGTCATAAGGTGCAAGCTCTTTGAAAGCGGCGGTTTTGACGAGGTCGACCCATGTTGGCACCTCGAGCTTGCCGGAGCGCTTGAGATGGGAGGCGTATGCTGTGATGAAGGCTTCTGCGCTGATCACGGCGGGCGTAAGGATTAGTTGCGCAAGTGAATGAGGATCTTGAAAGCGCACCTGATGTCTCTTACGCCGGGCATGATGAGGGAAGATACGCGTAACGTCGAGCACAGCGGTGGCGTGTGTGTACAAGGTAATTAGAGTTTGCAGCTGAGTTTGAACGTCTGTGCAGTTCTTCGATTAGTCAGCGGCTTTTTAAGGTAGACCCCTGACTCGGAGACGGTTCGATGAGCAATGAGCCAGCAAGAGTCGACGCCGACGAGCGGGCACAAAAGTGTAACAGAGGGACCGACAAGTACTCGCACGACCTTCCGAGGGCTGGCTATCAAAAGATAAACGACGTGATCGAGCGTCGGTACTGTTCGGCTGCCCTCCGCCCGGACCGGCTACTTTGATTGAACTGGACCACCACCATGGACGACATCACCGCCTGCCCAGCCGCTGCCTTCCCGTCCACAACGATACATTCTCTTCCTCCGGAACTCCTCGTACAGATATTCGTATCTTCATCTCACTCCGGCGCACCGTTTACACCCCTCGTCATCTGCACAGTGTGTAAGCTCTGGAGGAACATCTGCATCGCGTCCCCCAGAGCATGGCAGCTCATCATCGTCAGCAAATCCTCCTGTCGCATCTCCTCCATCAAGGCCCAGGCCGACCTGTGGATCGCTCGCTCAGATCCCCTCCCCTTCCACGTCGATGTCGATCTCGCCGACTTCGAACGCCTCCTTCCAATCATGTCTTGTTTTCTGCCCTATTTATCTCGCTGGATGGATTGCAGAATATCATTTCAAGGCCGCACAACGCACACCAGACTGTCCGATCTCACCCTGTCCGCGCCCCGCCGCGTGCTTCACCACCTCGACGTCCGTCTCAAGATTCCCTTTGACGCCGGCGGTGATGACGATGACAACATATTTTTCTCTTGCGGAACGAGCACGTTCCGACATGTCTCCATGAAAATAACAGCGTTTAGTCTCCCCTCGTCAGACTTTATCAACTCACTCCACTTCACCTCGCTCGACATCACAGAGTCCTCCTTCGTCCACACCGTCTGTTCCCCCGCGCTGCTCAGCTTCCTTGCTCGCTGTCCCAATCTCGAACACTTTTACCTGCATGGCGTCTCCCACGGGGAAGGCATCCTGAGTACCTCTCCCATCGTCGTCACACTTCCACGATTGCACACCCTCCTATTGGATCTCATCTGCATCCAGCGCAGTGTCCTCTCACATCTGCACCTCCCCGCCCTCAGAGAGCTCCATCTTCGTCATTTAAACATGGACGTGTCTCTGGATGGTTACCACGCCAAAGAGTCTGGCGACAGCGACGACGAAGCCCACGACTTTTCCCAGTCCCCTTCGAGTGACCACCACACCGGTATGGGTCTCCGGAAACTCATCCTACGCTCCCGTCCACCCCTCGAGATTCTAGACATGGACCTTTCAGACATGCGCACAAAGGACTTTAGATGGATTTTCAATAGACTGCCACACTTGAAGCAGTTCTCCATCGTTGGATCGGACATGTCCAACAAGGTCGTGCAGCTCTTCAAACCTGAACCCATCCAGACGGTGCCCGGGTTCGGCGATGGCCGTTGCCGGGTCCGTCTTCCACAGCTGACGACGCTCAAGCTTTTTGGATGTCAAAAGTTTACGGGAGACGCTTTGGTAGAGGCGCTCGGCGCTCGGGTCGCTTACACCGACGCTACCACACCGAATGAGACATTGACAAACGTGGTCGTGTCTGGATGCCACAACTTTACAGCTAATCATAGAATTCAGCTTTCGTGGTACCTGCACGAACGTTTGCATTTTTCTCTCTAGGTTCGGGGTATGTCTCCTTTCGTTATCTGCATCCCCTCGTCGTCCGTCGTTGGTATCCTATGGACTATATGAATGTAGCAGATCTGCGGCTTTCTCTTGGCCTTTTATTTCACGTCGCGTTCAAAATTTGTGTCCACTAAGACAATGTCAACTACCTGCGAACATGACAGTCCGAGTGCTAAGGGCTTGACATGATTGGAAAGGGGGCCCTTGTACAAGCCAAATGTCAACGTCAACAAAGATCTGCAAGTGTCGTCGTCCCATCACTGGACCCCCAGGTTCACCGGAAACGTGTCATTCAACCCCTGTCGGTGTGCTGATTCTCGTAGGAGATGCCGCACGTCTGCAACGTGACGATGATCGCCCCGCCAGGTCCCGTCCTCGTCGCGTTCGCCCCAGTGGAACGTATGAAACGTATCCACCTCGTAGCCCTCAGCCCATTTCTGTCTCACGAACGACGCATTGAACGGGGGTTGATAAATCCACCACTGTCGCATTCAAAAACTCGATCGTCAACCGGAACGAGAAGGGAAGGGGGGGCAAAGATAAGGAACATCACGTACATGGTCCACGAACTGGATCGTTTCCCCAGGGGGAACGACGAGATGGACAGTCGTGGGTGTCGCAATCTCCAGAAAACAAGCCGTTTCGAGGAACAGCGCTAATACGTCCATGAACGCCCTGCGATGCCGGCCCGGAATGTACAGCGTATCCACGGAGCCACCGATAAGCCTCGTCTGTCCGTTGTTAAGTTGAGCGAGGTGAGCACGCATGTCCTCAGGAACCTTGTGAAAAGCGTTCATGCATACAGACACACCCACGTGTGGGTCACTAATATAGGAAGATAGTCAATGGTGGCGACCATGGGGGGTAAACCGGTGTGAGACTCACCCCCACCTAAAATCGGAGAGGAAACCTATTCAGCCATGCGATATTTTGATCTCTGTCGTGACTTACCACCAGTCAGGACCCCAGCCCCTCCACGTTTCTGTGAGATTAATGGATGTATCGGGAGAGATCATCGCAGGAGGGGCATGTCGGCTGATGTTCAGCACGGGTTCTGCAAGGTTACCACGGGCCTGGTTCGGAACGGGCTGTCCCCAAGGTGAATGATACCAAAATAAACTTTGATTGAATTGCTGGAGTCGAGGAATGTTAAGGAACGTATCGAAAGGCACCCAAAGATAACCATCATAACAGCTATATTCACGCAAAGCCGTGTAGAGCATGTGGTGGGCCATCTTTGCCATCATGAGGAACTACACACTCTCGTACAGATAACGGTGTGCACTCACCCGCCCTGACATCCTATAAAAGAGAGGGTCGCTGAGATCCTCTTCCGATTGAAACGAATCAACGAGGACATCGTAGGAATGAGCAAACCCCTTATCCTCGCGACTCGCAGGACCGATATAAACGATCTAAGTATATCACTCATTGTAAGAATAGATCCCAACGTGCGTTAACTGTTTCGATTACTCACGTTCGGGAAATAGTCCGCATACACTTCTCTATGAAAGTCCAGGTTAGCATCGTACCTGGCGTGGCTAAAGAACACGATGAGCAGAACGTTGTTGAAGTGAGTATAATTGGTGAGTGTCTGCGCATGAGTTAGAGCCGACGATTCTGGCACACGGCAGTCGGAACGACTCCTCGATAGACCAAATAACTTTCCCCGTATGGAGGACAAGTCCGAGGAATTAGTCCCAGATATGACAACGACAATGTATCCCAATGCCACCAAATATATTGTCGCAGCTGCAAAACATCGACGAGCCTGTGGTCCATACATCAACTAATAAAATTCCAGTATCTCGGAATGAGAAGCTTACTGAAACCAAGAGATCATGCTGAGCCTCTTGTTCGTCGGGGTGTTGCCCGCAAAGAACAAATACGCCAAATCCAAGAAGGGCGATCAGACAACCAAGAAATGCGGAATACGGGGCTTCGATGAATTCCCATGTATCAATCGTAATTAAAATGGTCGACGCCATGGAAGTAAGAATGCCCTGACTGATCGCACCATACTCTGCGAAGTATAAGATCATTGTAGCATCAACGAACGACCAGTTACTCACGTTGTATAATAAATATTGCTGCGATGTCTTTTGCAGCCTCGATTAAAGGCAATGCTTGTAGTGCGGTTGCGAAACGATTGATATATGAATGCGAGATGCTAGGCGATGGATGCAATAGAAACAATAAAGAATGTATGAGGCACGATTGGGCAAATATTACAGTGTTGGTGAGATGAACGGATACCGAGGGGTGAAGTTCATAAATCTAGTTACCCGCGCTATTAGACCAGCCTGAAGATGATAGTGAACCACGAACCAGGTCAACGAGAGAGATCCATATTGTGTTGCAAAGAGCGAACGCAACCAAGAGACTGCAAGGCGGGAGCACAGAGCCAACAAGGGCATCCTTTTAAATGTTGATCGACAACTTAGCTGACACTGCGCGGTCAGGCTCTCAAGGTTTGCTTACCCTAGTGATGAAGAGCCCTGCAAACTGTCGTGAGAGTGAGCTTGGTATTCTAAGCGACATTCATATCACGAACTTGGAGGATAGTCGCTTGCCAGAAAGGGGCAGGGAAATTTCTCCAGAAAATGATTCGCAGAATGAAGAGGATACCGAGGACTGTCACGGGGAAAGCAAGGCACAGAGTCAAAAGGTCGACAGACTCTCGAGTCCTGAGATCCTATGGGAACATTCTCGGTAAATGCATCCGTAAAATAGGAGCGGACTCTAGCCGATCGCACATACCGTATAGGCACGGAGAGCGCAGATAAGGGCGAGGGTGAGAATAGATAGGGTCAGTCGCACGCTTCCGAGGGTCGAGGTGACTATACTGGATCGAGGATATGGTTCTCGGCAATCAGAACAACTCCTAGAGATGGGAAACCCTTGTCTGTGCTCGTGGAAGGGTACGTTACACGTTGGGAGGTGTGATTCAGAGGAACCACATGTCGCGACGGCGATAGTTGATAAGGAACGCACGCCTTGGAGTTGCCAGGAGACAAACCATAGGAACAGGGAGAGCATGGACTTGGCGAGGTCACTTGCAGCGAAGTCAAGGCTGTCTAGGTGAGCTAGAGGGTATCTCCCTTCATCCCCTCGCATAGTATCTGCCAGTATCGACAGCACCAGGAAGGTGACCTGCAAGTTGCAACCGCAACTTGAGCGCTGCAACCCGTAAACGACAAGTTACACCCACCATTAATGCCGCCCTTGGACATGAGAACATACGGCGACATGTCTTCAAAGGAGCGAGATTGATACTGGACATTGACAGACAGGAACTCTAGCGTTCCCGAGCTTTGTTATCTCGAGTAAGCCACAACGAAAAGTCTGAAAATTTTGTGGAAGAAAGTTGAATGAAGTAAATGGACCATCGGGTGTTACAATGGATGACGTCACAATCATACAGGTCCCCTAAATTTACGTCTAGTTTCGTCAAGCTAGTATGTACATGTGTAGATCGTCGTCGTTCTCTCATACACGCTACTTAGTGCACCTGCGTACCATTCACCCCGTTGATGTCGTTAACACCATTAGTAGTAGCCTTGGTGCCATTAATGCCGTTGATGCCGTTGAGCTTGATTTCTTTGACACCATTCGCCACATATCCTCTCGTATTCCGTGCCACAAGCTCTCTGCGGGCTCGCACACCTTCCCGCAAGCGATCAAGGGTTGGAACAGTCATCTCCCAGGATAAGCACGCATCAGTTACCGACTGTCCATGCCTCAGTCCAACCGGCCCGTTGGCAGGAATGTCTTGTCGTCCTTCGACAAGGTTGGACTCAAGCATGACACCCATGATAGATGCGGACGTGTCCCCGGAAGACAATTGTTGCACCTCCGGGAGCATGGGGAGTAAGTCGGAGGAAACAAAAAGGGCAGATATCTACTCACAATGTCCTCAGCAACTTCCACTTGCTTTCGGTGCTGCTTTTGACTGTTTCCATGGCTACAATCAATCTACGCGCGGTATAGATAGCGGAACAAGCTTTCGGAGGACTCGAAAGAGCTTACCATGATTTTGCAAGGGAGTCCAGCCTTGCTGAGCTTTTCGTAGCAATCTCGCACGTGTTCTGCAGCATAGTTAGGCCCCTTTGACCCTCCTCGAAGAATGACATGGACATCGGGGTTCCCCTACTCGATTTGAGTATGACTGAAGAACAAAAAGGGAAAGATTCACCTCGGTTTCTATGATGCTGCTCAGGCCCTCCTTCCCGACACTGAGGAACACATGACCACTTCGAGCGGCTCTGCATGCATCAATCGCGATCCCTATCGAGCCATCTGTAGAGTTTTTGAAACCGGTTGGCATGGAGAGTCCTGAAGTCAGCTCCCGATGAACTTGTGATTCAGTCGTTCGGGCACCAATTGCCCCCCAAGAGACCAGATCCGCTGTATATTGAGGTGAAATGGTATCTAAAAACTCGCAGCCAGCTGGCAATCCCAACTTTGCAATGTCAAGGAGTAATTTGCGGGCCGTGCGCAACCCCTTGTTGATCTGGAAACTCGAGTTCATGTCCCTGACGGTGTACAACGCGTAAGGAAAGATCACTGAATGAATAGACATGACGTACGGGTCATTTATGAGGCCTTTCCAGCCCAGCGTTGTCCGTGGTTTTTCAAAGTAAACACGCATGACAATGTGAAGGTCATCCGTGGCACTGTCCGCATACTGCTTGAGTAGCTTTGCATACTCGATTGCAGCATCGACGTTGTGAACAGAACATGGACTATGTGCATCGCATGAGCGCGAACGACTAAACTGGCGTGGAAGGCCCTACCCGACCACGACCATCAAACGGTCATCGTCTCCACGGAGTATGTTCTCGGTTGCGCGACGTCCCTCTAGGACGGTGTTCGCGGAGAGGAAAGTCCTGAATCAGTGTCGTGGAGTGTTAGCAAGCAAGAGTGGGGTGGAAATCACCACTGACAACGGCAGGTCCTCCTGCAGAATCTGAGGGGGAATGAGGGGCCGTGTCGCCTTGACACGACGATTTTCGAGCCGTTGAAGAGCATCTTTGTAAGGGAGAGCCATAGTGAGATCCACTGCAAAAGGTGGTGATGAATCGACCTGTTGAAGACGAAACGATCAACCGAGAATATGATAGGGACCTACTTTCTGTGCTGAGGGCTATATAGGCGATTTCCAGAAGTGGCGTCGTCAACGGGGTCAATACCAGATGTTGGGATCTCCCTGCCTCAGGATAGAGACGACTTGAGAAAGACAGTTGATGAGGATTCGTCCGACGCCAAGTTTTTTTGGTGGAGTCACATCTCCGAGTTATCTCGAATTCTCTTCCACGCCACGCCACGATCGGCAAAGTGAGCACGTGCCTCTGAACAGTCCCTCGTCCTTGTTTCTCGTTTTCTTTCCGTCCACATTACCCCCGGTTCAACATGGATTTCTCACAGTTCAACGCTGCGGAACAGGCTCACATGACAAAGGTCATTGAAAAGAAACAGGTATGAATCGACACCGCTCTCAACACCCCCCTCATTGGCGCGTCTAGATGCAAGACTTCCTCCGTCTCTACTCTGGCCTCGTGGAGAGATGTTTCAATTCGTGTTGCAACGACTTCACGAGCAAGGCCCTCTCCTCCAAAGAGGTTCCGCCTTCCCCTCCCCATCCCGTTATTCAAACTAACGCCATTCATAGGAGCAGTGTGTCCTTAACTGTTCAGACAAGTTTCTAAAACACTCTGAACGTGTTGGCCAACGCTTTGCGGAGCTGAATGCTGGTATGCCCTCTTTTGGACATTTTGTCCCCTCTGCTCATATCATTTTCTCAGAGGCAATGAGCCCACCAAAACCTTGAACTATCCCGTCAGTCTCCGCACAGCATCCCAAGAGCACGACAACTCAGATCCGACGGTAGCTGAGTTGGCCCTGTAGCGTGGTAAGACCCCCATGAACCATGCGCTCATGTGAAAATGCGTACAGATGTTAGAGTAATCTCGCGCTTCTTGTTGCCCTAATACCATATGGTTCACACTTTAACCACGAGAAGGCTGCAAGTCTTGTCGGTAAATCTTAAGGATGCCGCTTACCATGTTGCACCAGATTCTCGGGAAGACTGGCCTGCAGACCAGTGTACTCGGTACGTGCGAGTTCTTCAGGAACGTGTTTGCCAGTGCCATTGAAATAACTCAAATCCAGGGCCGTAGTGATCTTGCCGAAATTCCGTGCCACCGACTTCTCGGTACCCTTTGGCTATCAAGGGGAAGGTGTCTCCACTGAGCATATCAGGATCTTGACTTTGCCACATTCACAAGTTCACCTGCATGCGCGCACAAGGTCGACTCGATTATCAGCATTCTTGGTGGGAGCGACCAAAACCTTATCCCAGGCCTCGTCTCCATCTTCGGAGGGCTGTGACGTGAGTCATGGATAATCGAATATGGACACCCACCTCGGGTCGGGGGTGCCATCGAAGCACGACCATTTCCTGATACTTCTTCTCCCATGGTATATTTTTGTTTCACTGTATTCCTACCCGATATCAAGTAGCGCAGTATTCGGCCCAGTGGGGCGAAGGAAGCGTCTATCAAGTGTGATGGCGAAAGTTAAACCGTTATCTTTTCTCCCGCAGACACGACGGATCTGCTGTCTCCATAGCAAAAAGCGACCCGGCTCAGCGTTTCTGTGTCAACGAATTAGTGGGCTAATGAAAAGTCAGTTGGTCAAGCTCTGAAGCACGCCCGACTGTAATCACTAGTCTATCATTCCAGGTTTGGTTACAGTCCGAGCTTCCCCACCGAGAGTCCCTTTCAGACCCGGGTAAAAGTCTCGCCGCCAACTGTCCCTCGGATATCTGATCTACACATTTGAACAGTTTCGCACTTAATCAAAGTTCGAGCCAAATATTTCGCCACTATTTTATTTGTCGATGATACTGTTTCGGTGTCGGTGTGAGAGTGCCAACGCAAATGATTACCCAAATATAGAGTCCTAGTCCAAACCCTTCTCACTCTCTCCCAGCGAGCACTCGCCAGTCAGGTTTGCAACACGAGCATCTCTGAACTCGTTCAGAATGACTTCTCAACACCCACTCATCGATAAACCTGCACCGTCCTTCTCTATACAGGATTCCAACGGCGAGGTATTTAAATTCCCCCCTGAACAGGAGGGTGAGCCCGTCAGGAAACCAATCGCACTGTTCTTCTATCCCGACTCCGGTAAGCTGTGCTTCATAAGGACGCTTTTTTATCTCATGCGTTTCCGATACACAGGCACCTACGGTTGCACCCGTGAGGCCTGCCAATTTCGTGATGCCTTGGCTGGTGTGTGCTGTTTTACCCGAGAAATCGCCATGCACAAGGCACCGATGCCTGCTCACCCTTGATATATCAGAAAAGGCAATATATAAGCGTTCCGATGTTCTGGTCGTCGGTGTCAGTTCCGATCCAGTGGAGAAGCAGAAAGCATTTGTTGAGAAGTATAAGCTCCCTGTGAGTTTTCTCCTGAAAGCCAGGTCACGGCGGGGTGATACTCATTGGCCACGTAGTATCCCGTTTTGAGCGATACAGACCGAGCTGCGCACAAGGCATATCACGTTGGACGGGGAATGTTGGGACTGGTTGACGCTCGCACCACGTTTGTCATTGACCAAAAGGGGATCGTCAAGTGGGGTGTTTTCTTCCGCCCGTTTAGATTTACTCACGTTCAACCCACTCGCTAGGGGTGTACTGAACGCTACGATGAATTTCAACGCTCACGTGAAGTTCGTCACGAAGGAGCTCGAGAAAATGGGGGATTTTGGTGCCACAGATGCTGACAGTGATGGGGAGAACGCGACACCTCCTGTAGATCCCTCTGAAGCTGCGAAGAGGAATGAGCTGGGTCGGGCTGCACAAGCGGTTTGTGGTTGACGATGCCTCCCCATTCATCTCTCGACGGGGAATTCTTCCTTGGTGTTGACCTTTTGAATTGTCATCGATGATCACCATGCAACTGTGCACTTGACCACCATCTTGTATCTTGTATCTTGTATCTGTACTCTCCTTTTTTTACTCGTTTCTTGGAGGATCGTTAGTAATACATGAAAGTTCATCGAGCCCCCGTATTTCGCATTTCTCCGCTGTCTGATAGCCATTGTGGGAATTGGCATACTTGTCCTCGTAGGCAACACACTGATGATTGGTTATCGCAAGTACTAAAGGCTTGTAGATGTTTTGCAGTCGTGATACTGGGATACATTGTCGTTGCCACATCCTAGGATCCCGGGACTAATTCCCCGGACTTGTCCTGATCATTCTCGTGCCCTCACGTACTTATGTCTTTGTTGACGGGTGTTCTCGTCTTCTGCGCGGCAAAACGGCTCCGTGATTCTTGAATCAGCCTCCACATCTTGACTCGAAGGCCAGTGGTGCGATCGATGTTGTTGGCTTCCTCGCATTCAAGATGCTTCGTTCTCTCACTTTAGTTGTCTAGACATCAGAAAGTCGCTTGGGGAATCTTACCTACATGCCCCCCCTCTTCTGGGAAAGCGGAAAGCCGCGAGCACTGGCATGTACACGAATGGGGGAAGACACCCACGAAGAGATGACGGGGATGACGTCGAGGGCGATGATGCGGATGACGCGCCGTTGTTGCCCAACGAGTTCGTTGTTTGGGTAGGGTTGCTTAGTCCATAGTTACTGTATAATCATCCAAGCAATAGGTTAACCGACAGCCCTGTGAAAAGCGCGATCATCGTGGAATACTGTAGCTACGAGCGACGCAAGGATTGGTATCCCATGTACAACGTGGGTGACCGCTTCGAACTCTTCCGATGTCATCCCCATGAAACGTCTGGTGGAATACATATAGGTGGCCAAGACAAATCATCTCGTTACAGTAAATGGTGTCACTCACTTCATTCGCTACGTCCCGGTCCGGCAGCCGATTCAACCTGCTGGCATGGCATGATGTACCAAAAGTATTGGATATACGGGGCCACTTGGCGTCATCGTCGTGGGCGGTTCGATCACGACGAGTTCGTTGGATGCGCAGGTAACCATCAATTTTCACAGATGGCTCGGAAGTGCAATACCATGATGAAAAGAACAGGGCACTGAAAAAGAGAATGGAATTAACCCCCTGCCAGTGGAGGTGGCAGAGATCGCTGCAATAGCCTACCAGTCAAAGAGAGCTGACACAAGGAGAGTTGAGGGCAAACGTCCAGTAGCGGCGTTAGAAGAGCAAGGGCGAGCCAAGTACATTCCGCGGAATTTGTAGACTGACTGTGTTCGAGGAACCAACTCCTTGCGCTCGGGATGCTACGCAAAAGGCGCCCAGGATGATTTTGTCCTGACAACCCTGCAGAGGATTTCGGAGGGCGTGGACCCAGTGAGGAGCAGCAGCACGGGTGGTCAACTTCAAATAGACGTACACCAGGTTCCGCCAGTAACACAATGGGAGTGAGTTGCTTCATCCAGGAACTTGCGAACTCCAGAAGGTTTCCTTGTGCTCACAACAGGACGAGACCGTCTCTCTCGGTGAATGCGCTCAATCTTGAGATCCAACTTGGCTGCATGCGGGGAATCTTTCCAGACCTAGTTTCAATCATATCACTGTGGCGTAGCTGCAATGAGGCACTCAGTCCTGTTGGTGGCATGTGATGTTCAGCTAGTACTACACCATCAAGGACGAAAACACTCACGGGTTGCGTCAAAGACATGGAGAGGGGCTCCGTTCCTCTGGGATTGTTTGAGAGTCATGCATTCATGTCCCATGCCAACTCTCAAACGCATTCCGAGATTCTCTTGTTACAGTGGGATCCAGTAGCACTTCGTGGTATTCATGACCTCCAGTAATTGTCATACCATTGTTGATTATCCTCCACGAAACGACACTAGTGATTGTTCGACTCCACTGAAAGGAACGCTCAGCATCGTGTAAGGATTACATAGTGCGACAGCCCGGGCTTTTGGTGGAACCCAGAACAGGCATTTACAACCTTCACGTGACCGCGTAGCTGCCTCGTGTCGGTTCGAATCGTAGCTCGAACACAAAGAAAATTAGTTCGTTCTTCGCCCTCATCGTCCTCATTGTCGTCAACGTTCGCGACGTGTCTGTTGTCGTCGTACAGCCCTCTATTACTTTCTTTCATTATCATTTGATTCGTTCCATCTTATCTGCGTAAGTCAAGTTCAGTTCAGGTCAATGATTCCTTCAATACTTTCCCGAACGATATCGCCGACAAATGGCGAGCATCGCGTCTCACCACCGCGCACGCCCCCAACTACCGCTCTCGACGCGCCCAAGAACAGCCGCCAATCATCTACTTCTCCATCAGACGACTCTTCTATCATTGAGCTCTCATTCGACTACGAGCTCGACTCCGCTGGTAACTATGTCCGTGTCTCAAAAGGTTCATCTCGCTCCAATCAATCAAGCCCGCCAACCCCTCACGAAGTTCTCCTTGATGGCCCTCATAAACCGTCGTCGTCGCCTCCCGGAACATTAGCTCATATCCCTTCGCACGCCCATATCAAACCACCATCACCGATTTCACTCAACTCCCCGGACCACCCTCGCCGCAACTCACTCTCACGCTCGGACAGTTATCCTTCACAACACAGTGCCTTTCATGACCAACTCCAACACCGTCACCAGTCTCTAACCGCTGCAAGCACTGCCCGATCCTTCCACCGTGCTACGTCCGGACCAGCCGCACTGACGCCAGCGGCGCAATCTGCCCTTCGAGCCCCCACCTCCAACGGTTTGCGTGGAACCGGCCGGAAACTCGGTCGGCCACAGCGCATACCTCTCGATGATCATCGAGATTCCCAACAAGCTGACGAACGAGATGATATCATGCTTCGCGCACGCGCGGAATGGGACATGCACGTTCAAGAGGAGAAGGAGAACTTGATTACATCTTCGGATGGCACCGACGGTGTGTCATCCGATGGCGGCGCAGCCAAGCGAACATCACCCAGACTGGTTGGTCGATCTGCCTCCCTGAACCAAGTCGATGGGCGCGCGATTTCTGGGCTACCCACGCGCGCCTACGTTTCTTCTTTGTCAGCCACCGGTGGTTTGACACGCCCCCCACTACAACCTGGGCGGCAGATTATGCCCGGACCTAACCGGGCGGGTCGTGTGTTAATGGGCGCAAAATATGGCGTCGGTGGTGGTGGATTTGACAAGATCAACGAACATGAAGGAAGCGAGAGTGAATTTGTTTATGACTACCTGGGCGAGGAAACTGATACGGGTTTGTGGTTGTTTTGAATCGAGGGTGCGATATGCTAAATGTGGTTGTTTATAGGCGGAGAGGAGCCACAGCCCGGGAATGGCCTGCTTCGACATCGGAGCTACGCTCCCCCTGTTATACAACCGAGTAGCACGCGTCCACGGAGATCCGCTAGCCTGAGCGATGCCTCTGGCGGTATGTTCCGAACCACTTCTTCACCTCTGTATCTCAGACCCATTTCTAGCCGAAGAGCGACATTCTCCCGGGCCCCAATCAGCTCTTCCGACCACTCAGAACCAATATTCTTCGAGACCGGGATCAAGCCTTGGTTTGAACTCTGCACGTGTACGGCGTGCACCAATGGAGCAAGAAGGTTCATTTAGCCGTTAAATCCTTGTCGTCAGTCGACTCACAACCTACTTGATGTGTAGAATACGCCGCCGAGTACCCTCGAAGACAGATGGTAGACATTGCACCCGACGCTCCCGCTCAGCAGCCTCGTCAGTCGCCCTCCCCGACGCATATGTCGCAGGCACATCTTCGCTCGCAGGTTCAGACCCACAGTCGACGCGACTCTGATACCGTCCGCACGCTTGGCCTCGATCCAGTCTCTGCTGGATCTCCAACCGCCGTCGAACACCTCCCAGTACGCTTGTCGCCGAAAGGCAGGGCTCTATCGTCGTTGCAGCAGCAACAGCCGTTTCCTGTTATCCAGCTACAGCCCTCACAACCTCAATCACAAGCACAGGGACAAGTATACCATCGACGTAGCCCGACTGCTCCAGAACCCCCGACGACAAGCGGCTCTCTGGTGCCTCCACCTGGTACCGGGGTTCAGAAGAATGGTAAGACTTGGGCAGCTGGTGAAGAGCATGTGGAGAGCGAGTCGGAGGCAAAAGCTACACAGCGGGAACGGCTGAGACCTGCACCACCACCCCCTGCGCCAGTTGCCCCCGTCGCCGCCCCGGTACGGAACCACAACATTGTGGTAAACAGGAAAGTATACGCGCGCCTTGATCTCATCGGTAAAGGCGGCTCCTCTCGAGTTTACCGCGTGATGAACGCAGCAAACGAAATTTATGCTATCAAGCGTGTCTCCCTTGATAAAGCCGACGCAGAGACCATTAGTGGATATATGAATGAAATTGGGTTACTCAAGCGGCTTGAAGGGAACAACCGAATCATTCAATTGTTTGACTCGGAGGTTAAAGCCGGGCCAGGTGGTGGCAAAGGTCATCTTATGTTGGTGATGGAATGCGGGGAAGTCGATCTGGCGAAGTTGTTGCAAGAGCAACAAAAGGAGCCTCTGAACATGGTGTGGATATCATACTACTGGCAGCAGGTACGCTCAAGCCTGCATCTCTTTATCTGCTGGTCATGACTGAAACTGGAACATAGATGCTGCAAGCGGTACACGTCATACACGAAGAGAAGATCGTGCACTCGGATTTGAAGCCAGCAAACTTCGTGCTCGTGCGAGGACAGTTGAAGTTGATTGACTTTGGCATTGCCAACGCTATCGCGAACGATACTACTAACATTCAACGAGATCATCAGGTATTGTGTTCATAACGGCATGTTAAGGTGCATCACTGAGTAGCATCTAGATTGGGACAGTCAACTACATGTCCCCTGAAGCCATCGAATTACCAGAGGGCATGCGGCGCCTGAAAGTCGGTCGACCCAGCGATGTTTGGTCCCTGGGCTGCATCTTGTACCAAATGGTCTACGGTCAACCACCTTTCCAGCATCTATCAGTCTATCAGAAGATGAAAGCCATCCCGGACCTCGCCCATGAAATTGAATTCCCCGAGTTTAGCGTTCCCAGCGTGGTTAATAAGAGCGGAGAACGCAAGAAGCTCGATCATTTGAAACGACCTGTTAGAGCCGATGTGATCCGCGGGATGAGGAGTTGCTTGGCAAGGCATCCAAAGGAAAGAGCTACAATACCCGAACTTTTGGAACAGGAATGGTTAACCATGCGGGAACGTGGGTGTAATTGGTTTGAGTGCCGCTGTGTTTTGTTAATGTTCTTGACAGCGGAACTTCCTCCAGCAAAGGCATTGCTGGCGAGCGACGAGACCATTATAAATCCTTACTACATGAAGCAGTTACTCGAGTACGGCATCAAGCTCGGACAACAAGCAAAAGCCGGCGACATCGACCCAGCACACCTTGTGAAGGAAGCCGAGGTCGGTATTCATCCTGTTTTTACGCAGCGGGTCCTCTGACCCCTGCTGCTCTTGTTACAGCGGCTCGTTGCAGAGCTCAAGGCTCTCGAATCGTGATGAAACTGTTTCAGCACTCAAAACCATTCCCTTTCGGAATCAATTTGCAAGCAATGTATTCGTCAGCACAGCCAAGCGCGCGCGTATCCATTCCAACATTTACACTGTACGCGGCGAAGCCACCAAAGCAATTCACATCATGTATGTTAGCGTACGAATAACTACACGCTCCGTCCACGCATGTACTTTTTTTCCTAGAACTCTACCTTTTTTCTGAACTTTGGTCTCGCTATCGCATGCATTCCTGGTTGTTTTCGCTCTCTTAGCTGTCTTCTGCATCCGACCTCGTTTATCATTCGGGAAACTCGCTACGGTTTCGCCTACTTTTCGTCACTCATTTTTCCGCCTTTGAAAGTGTATGGTTGGCATCGGTGGTATATAACTCTAATGTATACGCATGGTCGATTAAATGTTTGTTGTTGCGCGGGCGAAATCTTATCTGTTTAATTACGACCGCGTACGGGATTCCTACCCGGGTTGGGCAGTGTTAACTCCGCTCTGCTCTATCGTTAAAACGTCGACCCTCCCAAGTGAAATCATGGCGCACTTGCCCCCAGACGTATACCTCACACACACCTTTATGCACTCAGGAAACGTCAGTCCGTCAACTCCCAAACTGCAACTTCAACTGTCCATCCCGATACCCACCAGGGACTCAATATATTACTATTCCGATGGAAACACGGTGCTGTTCGTCGAAAACACACTGTTCAAGGTCACTTCTTTCCCTCCTGGTGCCAATACTATCATGCCCAAGCATGCCCCCCAACACAGGTGCACCGCTCAGCCTTGACAAAGGAGAAGTCGACGTTTGAGAGCATGTTCTCCCTAGACTCGGACCTGCGGTCTAGCACCTCCAGCAATAACTCGAGCGTCACGGAAGTTGGACCCGAGGGCGAGAGCGACGACAATCCGATTAGACTTCAAGGGGATACCGCAGACGAATTCCGGTCCCTTTTGTGGGCCTTGTACGCACTGTACGTACATTTCCTGCACCAGGTGTTGGCGATGTCATAAACTCTATATCCTTTACAGGCCACATGAATTGGAGGGTGCAATGACAACCAAGGCGATCAGCCTCAAGTTGTTTAACCTTGCGCGCATCACCCATAAATACGAGTTCCGCGCCATCGAGAGCTGGGCGTTGGACAAACTCAAGACGATCTACATCCGTCCCGCGCATTCTCACATTGACGATGCAGATGGGCCGAATCTGGTGCAACTCACCGAGCTCGCCTCGCTTTGCGAACAACGCGATCTACTCGAGGCCGCGACAGTCCGGTGGAAGCGTCTCATCGCTTCCGGCAAGGACGTCGCCCTCGCGATCGGAATGGCAGAGCGGCTTAATCTGCGTTCGCTCCTCGGGTCAGCATATCACGCTATGTCCTGGATATGTTTCGACTCAGTGATGGAGGAACAAAGCCCATTAGGGGCACTGAAAAGACGGATAAGTTCGGGGTAATGTTTCATTGCATG
>JBBPRX010000316.1:0-17340 GCA_038093195.1 Boletus fagicola
GGTCGCAAGCCCAAAATTGTCTCGCCCGCAGCACCGGAAACTATCTTTCCAGAAACAGGCGTTTCACCGAGGCAACCACGCAACTCACTTGCCACCGAAATCTTGACAAATCTATCCAGGTTCCCTCATTGCATTCTTCTCACCCGCGTGGGCCAATTCTATGAGGTATGATCCAGTGAAGACGCGTCTCATCGTATTAACACTCGGCCGGTAGTCATATTTTGACCAAGCCAATCAAGTCGCACGTCTGCTCGGCATCAAATTGACTTCCCGCGTTTGGGATAGGCAGGATGTCGCGATGTGTGGCTTTCCGATCATGCACCTTGACAAGTACCTTAAGGTGTTGGTTCAGCAGCACAAACTCTTCGTTGCCATGTGCGAGGAGTTTCCGCGCTACACAAATGGTCAGAAGCCCGAGTTCGACCGTCGCGTGGTTCGCGTCATCACTCCTGGTACTCTCATTGATGAACCTTTTTTAAATCCCTTTGAAAACAACTTCCTTCTCGCCATTAATGCAAATCCACCTTCTTGTAAACCCCGCATCCAGGAGATTGGATTGGCGTGGATTGATGTCTCGACGGGCGAATTTTTCACCAAGACAATCCCATTCGAAGGGCTCCAGGACGATCTCGCACGCATCAGTCCGCGAGAGATCGTTCTCGCACAGGAGCTGAGAGATCAGCCATTCGATCCAATTCGGCAGCTTCTCGAAGATGAAGGCAGCTTTGTGACCTACGTCGAACCTTCGGATAGCACCCTCCATCAATGTGATCCCACTTACACACTGAAAGAATCTGTAGCCATCAATATACTCACAACCTATATGCGGGCTAATCTCATGGAACACATGCCCCAGCTCACTGTTCCCAGCCGAGAGGGTACCGACGAGCGCATGCAAATCGATTTTCATACCATCAAGGCACTCGAAATACGTGAGAGTGCAAGGGAGGGTGGACCAACTGGGAGCCTTCTAAGCGTCATCAAACGGACCATGACCACCAGCGGAACGCGTTCCTTGACTCGTAGATTGTGTTTGTTTTTTCTGCCACATTCCTTTGGTCTGCAGTCTTTCAACATCTACTTTCGCTAGGCTCGCCGAGTACGTCACAAAGGGAGATTGAAGCACAGCAGTCACTGGTTGCATTTTTCTATCAACGGCCACATCTGCGAGATGACATTATACGTTTATTGCAAGACTCCGAAGATACATGCCGTATCGTCCAACGTTTCCTTGCCTGCAGAGGAGAGCCCAAAGATCTCCTTGCGATCAACCGTACTATCCAGGTTTGGACAAACATTCGAAATAGAATCGAACTTGAGAAAACAATGGAGCGCCCAGAGCAGGATAGCGTTCGTGGTGAGGACTGGTTCAGTGTCGATACCCTTTTGTCAAAGATCACCAGCCTTCATGATTTATCCACGCGCATCACTATGGCACTGGAGGATGTCGAATTCCAAGTCCCATCGCCTGATGAGTTTGTTGAAGGTGATTTTCCAGAAGGCGAGCAGAAGTCTTCAAGTACTGCGTACGGAATACATAAGAGGACCATTCGACCAGAGTGAGTGAGGCTCGCTACCTAGCGGTTGTGGGCACGATGATATACTACCCCGTAGATTCTCGGGAGCACTGGCTGCGTTGCACGACACATTGCGTATCCTTCTCGAACGTAGAAGAACTCTAGAACGTGATCTTCAGATTCAGTATGGTAAGGACCATTGCCTTGTCATCTGACCATGCTGAATTTTCTTCAGGTACCCCTTCTCTGACGTTGCGTACGAATCCTGCGCAAGGTATGCACGTTCATATCGGGAGGGCGAAGAGAGACGAAGCCAAAATCAAGATCGACCCTTCCTTCATCCCTATCTCAGAGAGTGCATCAACCAGTAGCTATTTCTATCAGGTATGCTCGTTGTGTAGCCCAGCTCATTCACACCTCACGAATGTTTCGCAGCCTTGGTCACAACTTGGAGGTCAGATTGTGCAAACTACGGCTGCCATATCGAATGCAGAAAAGGAAATTTTCAACTCCCTGCGCGATGAGGTTTGTTTTGACTGCATTCCTGTCAGATATGCGCTCAGGTGTTTCATAGGTGAAAGTATTTTCCTCCCAACTCCGGCACAACGCCCGAATCATAGACGAACTTGATGTTGCACTCGGTTTTGCTAGCCTGGCAGTTGAACTGAGATTCGTCCGCCCGGTGATCAAGGACGAGTAAGCGTCGTACATCTTCACTCGGTTCGTCCTAGCTACTGACATGTCTGCAGTGCTACATACGAGGTGACGGATGGTCGTCATCCCACAGTCGAGCTCGGCTTGCTCACCTCAGGCCGAGTCTTTACACCAAATTCGGTTTCTCTTAAGCCTCACTCTCGCCTGCACATCATCACGGGGCCGAACATGGCAGGAAAGTCGACCTTTCTGCGACAAACCGCTCTGATTGCAATCCTTGCACAAACGGGTTCATTTGTACCCGCCGAACACGCGGTCGTTGGGATCGTCGACAAGCTGTTCTCAAGAGTGGGTGCGAAAGATGACGTCTTTAGGGATCGAAGTACATTTATGGTTGAGATGCTTGAGACTGCTGAGATTTTACGCCGAGCCACGGCAAAGAGCTTGGTCAGTTCCGTGCGTTCACCAGACGTCGCCGAAACCAAATATATTACTAGGTCATCATGGATGAAGTCGGGCGAGGTACGACGGTCAAAGATGGTCTAGCAATTGCATTTGCGACGGTGCACTATCTTGTGGTGCATAATCGGTGTCGGGCATTGTTCGCAACTCATTTCCATGAGTTGGCGGATCTACTGGCGTACGATGAGGTGAATCATCATGGTAATGGTGCATTCCACGACGTCGGTTTTTTCTGCACCGACGTTCACGAGACAGAAGTAGGTCAAATTCCATTTGTCAGAAAGCAGACTGGGATTGATGTGATAATCCAGGACAACTTCTTCACGTACTCTCACCGCCTTAGACCGGGTGTGAACCGCAATAGTCATGGACTTAAAGTTGCACAGCTAGCTGGCATACCTGATTCGGCTCTTTTGCTAGCCAAAAATGTGCTCGCCGCATTGCAGAGACAACAACTCATGAACCCAAAGGAACTTTCCGACATTGGAAAGGAGTTAACGACAGTCACGACCGGAAAGACCGATATCATTTAATGCAAACATAGATCGGTATCCTACTACCACATTGCCTAGTGCTACCCGTGTCAATAATTCATTTACATCATTTGCGAACGGATGAAGTTCAGGGCTGAACCTGCCTTCAACCATTTGACCTGGTCTGACGACATTGTGTGTCTGGTACGAATCTCGAAAACTCCCCCCGTCGAGTTCGTGACGCGGAGCTTGATAACTGTGTCTTCGTTGCCATTCATGAGATCCTCAAGACCGAAGGTTTCCAGCACGTCACCAGAGCCGATTCGAGAGTAGTCTGCCTTATCAACAAACCAGAGAGGGAGAACACCTTGCTTCTGGAGGTAATTATCAGTGGTATGCCAGACATAATTATCTTCGAGTACTACCTTGAGGTTGGTCTCATGGATACGAGCAAAGGAACGCGCGACAATCATGGCACAACCTGCAGAGTCATTCTTAACCCAGTTCAACATGTATGAAAGGTAACTTCGTACCGTAGAATCGAGGTTGTAGTGCAGCGTGTTCGCGAGCACTTCCCTCACCATAGTTTTCGTCCACGATCAGAGCCCACGGCTGATTTCTCGCCTTTAGTCTCTTGGCGATGGCAGGAATGGCGTCACTCTTGGACTGAGAAGCATCGTGGTCATGGTCGAATGCCACATTCATGTCTCCGCCCTCGTCATTGATGGCTGTAATAACTGGAAGGAAAGCGGTCAACCCAAGTCGGAGTGCAGTGATTTTGTGACATACGGAGATTTTCCGATATATTGGTAAGATGACCCTTGTATTTCAGCCATGGTCCCTGACAGCGACAATCAATTAAACTGAATAAAACAGTGGGTAAAACTTGTCCCACAGCCGCCGAAATATGATCAGTGGTACATTTGCCTTTCACTCTCATCAGAACCTTCAGTGATGGAAGCTCGAGTCCTCGGGGATTCTGTGGTCCAAAGTGGCTAGGAAATGGCTCCAATACCTCAAGACGCTGAGAATCCTTGCTAATGACGATCTGAGTTTCCGGCTGAGGTTCTGGCATGGGACTGGGGTAATAATCCGTATTTCCCGTGGCGAACCCTCCGGTAGGGAGGTCTTGTCCAGATGGCGGTGAGAACTTCAAGAGTTGTCCATTTGGCAAGCTAATAGCATCAGTCATAGGGTTGAATGTCAGTTTCCCTGAAAATGCCATGGCTGTAACGATAGTCGGAGAAGCTAGAAAGTTCATGGTATAGCGATTTCCGTCATTGCGCGACTTGAAGTTACTATGCAACTTTACTCAGAAGGGTAACTGGAGATAAGAAGCCAACTCACCGGTTGAAAGACGTCAGAATGGCTGGAATAGACACGAGTGGCATGAGTTTTGATGTACACAGTTACTATCTGAGTACGACACACCATTCTCCTCGCCTTTTGAATCTTCTCGCTTCCACTGCAATAAGATGTTAAATTACACTTTCAAGAATGAAGTGAAACCTACTTGGCCAATACAGGGACCGCACGCATTTGCAAGAACGACAACCCCAACGTCCTGTAAAGTGTCTGTGATTCCATCACGTTCCATGGTGGCGCGAATCTGCTCAGAACCGGGTGTACACAGGAAGGGGACTTTGGCAGTCAATCCGGCACTTTGTGCTTGTTTTGCAATCTCTGCAACCCTGGTCTTGAGGATGTCAATGGAAATGTCGTCTCTCAAGCTCCACGAGGAAAGTTTACCAAGTCCTCGTAGGAGCTATTCGTGCAAGATCCAATTAGACTGGCAGAAAGCTCGTCTTTCCAACCATTCTCTTGGACAAAAGTTCCGAACTTCGATAAAGGTGTCGCTAAGTCAGGGGTGAATGGTCCATTGATCGTGGGTTCCAAATCCGACAAGTTCTGGACCGAGAAGGTTCAGGTGAGGGGGTCGTTATTGGTATGATGGCACATACAATCTCTATCACTTCATCGTATTCAGCACCCTCGTCGGCGCTCAGAAAACCCTTCTCGGCAGCTTCGTCTGCAGCACGAGCTGCTGGACCACGTCCGGTCGCATGAAGGTATGCGCGCATATTTTTTGTGTAAGGGAAAGTTGAGGTCGTTGCACCCACCTCGGCTCCCATGTTCGCAACAGTGGCCAGCCCTATGACAATCTGAATCCTGATACGAGTGATTGCAAAACGTTTGACGTACCTGTACATGACTGAGCTGCGACCCCCGGGCCAAAGTATTCTAGAATGCGTCCTGTGCCGCCCTACTAGCTGGTTGATAGACACCCCGCGGGCGATAAAATCGACGTACTCTGACAGTGAGCTTTCCTGCTAGATGCAAGATCAGATCCTTGGGAGTCGCCCAGCCACTGAGCTGGCCCGTAAGATGAACACCTGCAGACATGATGAGGTAGTGGACTCTCTACACATGATAAAGATCTTACCGACTACATGGGGGGCTTTCAATTCCCAAGGCGTGCCGGTCATGGCATCCACAGCATCTGCACCACCAACGCCGATGGCAAGCAAGCCAAGCCCTCCGGCATTTGGAGTGTGAGAATCTGTGGATTGGCATTACTGTTTCTGCGTAAACTCGATGGTTTGAGAACACACCCGTGCCCAGCCTGTATTGTGCAAAGATTTAGTCCGTGCATACGTCACCAGGAAAAGTATGTACATGAGCATTCCAGGAGCGGCGTAATTTTCGAGTACAATCTGGTGAATGATACCTGACCCAGGCTTCCAGAACTCGATTCCATACTTCCGAGCAGCACTTTCGAGGAAGTCGAAAACCTCTTTGTTGGAAACAATAGATCGCTATAATCATGCATCAGTCATGCAGTCTCGTAGACAAACAACGGTCACCTGAAGATCTGACGATGCGCCATCGACTGCTTGGATGAGATGATCACAATGTATACTTGTGGGCACAGCGCATCGAGAGAGACCAGCGCTCATAAATTGCAATCTGTGACCTTGTAAACTCGAAGAAAAGCTCTCGCACGCGGCGGGACTCACAGCGCCATTCTGGTGCGCCTTGAGTAGGTCGATCAAAGAAAAAACATGCAGGAAGGACTCACTGTGCCGAGGCATCCTGCATTGCGACTCGTTGTGGGCTGAGCTGCAGGTAGGCTTCGCCTCTAATCTTTCCACCGCGAGATAAACTCTTCTCCGGGTCAGCTAGATGGCTGTATAGAATCTTCTCTGCGAATGTCAGTGGCCTGTTGTTGAGCAGTTTTCGTACATGGTTTAGCTTTTGAAGTAGTTTGGCATAAGGTGGTGTAATGGAAGAGCAGTCCTTCTCGACGGTTGGAGCATGTGTCGCAAGACAACGTCGCAGGATGCGTCTCGGATGGCCCGACCCTCGTTGGAGGACTGGCAGAGACATCGTCGCCGCTGTCTATTCGGTTGCTGAATCCAATTGAACCAACATGTTGACACTTCCTCATTTGGGTTGTCAGCTCTATTCTACATTTGTACACGTACAGCTTCTATCACCAGAGAGGTTCAACCGGGGCTTCTTTCCATCCCGTTGCTCTTGCCTCCCAGTAGCCCCCTTTATATTTCCAGTCTTCACCAGCCTGCTTGAACCACCGAGGGGTGCGGTCTGCACCGCGTCTTCGTCTATCTCTTTGTGTTTCTTCCAAACGCGTTTTTTGTGCCTCAGCCTCATCAATATTTCCTTCTTCGAGTGCGCGCACGTCCGGTCGAAATCGTGAGTCGGTGGGCGGGAGCTTGCCCTCGAGGTCGTTTGTAATCTCATTCAAAGTGATCCCGAACGCTGTGAACCCGTAATATTCCATACTCTGTTTCGGGAACGGTGCGATGCGCCAAAGCACGCGAAGATGCGACGAATCGAGGACATGTACGATCTGGTCGTCCCACTTGCCCTCGATCCGTGCACACATGTCCCCAGATTCCGAGAAAACGACACCCGCAACTTCGTTGGAGGCACCCCAGTAACCTGTTTGCTTGAAGTCGACGACACAACTGGTTCCGCTGACCGTGTTCTTAATCGTCATCTTTCCACAGTGTTCGAGATACTTGGCTCCCATCATCAGATTTCGCATGAAAGAGGATGGTTTGTTCCTGCACGAATAAATTAATATCATTACTCGTGTACAATAATTTCTTTTACCATTCATATTGATCATCACCTATCTTGAGCCGTGTCGTGCCTAAGGGGATGATTTCTAAGCTTTTACCTACAGGAAATGAGAGGTTACTCGCGTGCACACTTCGCATGGGAGCGAGGTTCTGCAACGACTAACCCCAAAACTTCGTCTTCCCAGCAGACGTGCCATGTAGTTCCCATCCGTCTGCCTCGGCATGATAGGCGATGACGACCGGATTGTGTGAAACCTTTTCCGCGATAAACTTCATCCGAACATCTTCGAATGTTTCGGCAAGCATCGGATTGCTGACAAGAAACCTTGGTGTAACTTCCCATACATAACAGGTACCACTTACAACCCTTTCCTTCCGGAGCGATGCCTCGTGTGCGCGTAGCTAGATATCGCGAACGCCGCAACAAAACATATTCGTTCGACTGGATCTTTAGCTTCAGCTGCCTGTTGTAACAATCCGTGGTACTCCAGTTCCTCAGCTGTTCGCTGTAAGAGAGTCAAAGGCTCGTTGAAAGACACAGGGAATGCTATAGACGATAGATCCTAGAAGCAGATCTTAGTCCCATCACGAAGTGACGCAGCCGAAACATACTTTGCCGACATTCTTCTTCAGCATAGCGAATAAACTACCTTCGTCACCCACCGGCCCTGAAGGTAGGTAAGTTCGCCTGACAACTTGACGCGCATGTAAAGAGGAATCATCATCTCGAACAGGTTTCGGTAGTATATGGTCCTCCTCGTCGCTGGATGTGCTTCCGTACTCATCTAGGCTCGAATTCCCGGATTGCAATACAAGCTTTGCTTTATCTTCTTCAGGCGTTGGGTCCTCGAGCAAAAATTCTTCTCCGAAATTATCTTCCGCGTCGAACCACTCAACAGGCGCACCATCACTCAAATCCGTCATGGATGAAATCCTATTTGACTGATGGCTCAACGAAGTGGAGAAGCCGGATGCAGACAAAAGCTCGTCGGTTCTCTCCTCAGCGGTCTTCGGTAGCGGAGACCCACGCATCGTCGGTGGCAGTGTATCGTTTTGCACCGCATATAGCGACCTCAGTAGAGCAGCGTGCTGGGATTTGAGGGACTCGAGTGCGATATGAGCACGCTGAAGGTGGATGTTGACGCTAGTGTCCGGATTGAGACGAATCAAAGTGCCATCTTCATGAGGGACATGGGGTCCAGCTGTCGGAAACATGCCAGTGTATGGTTCAGCATTCCAGCGTCCTTGTAACGCACTGAAACCTACACTTTTTGAATTTACTGAAAACTGAGCCAACATCCCTGTGATTGTTGGACTTTTCCTTGTCCGACTTGGACTTGAGAGAACTGTTCTTTTTAGATGGGTCCTCGGCATGAAGTGCTGTGATCGCACTTTCCAACTCAACAATGGCCTGGCAGGAATGAAGATTGCACGCTTGTGAAAAAACCTTAGTGTACATACCAACCCCATGTCCTCGGCGATGATACTAGATTTGTTCCGTTGAGAATGGGTCAGCCTGGGAGTCAGCCTGCCCGCACTTGACCGGCGGCCATCTGTTACGATGAATTTCCTGCTTGAAATTGTTCACACAGGATGACAGAAGGATTGGTACAATCTACTTGCCTGAAAGCGGACATCCATGTGTTGAAGTCCTCCGAGCTCAGACATTTGATGTGAAATGTGGCAGTACTTGAGTCTAGATGGATATCCTTGCGCCCCACGACGGTGGAAAGCGCGGCATGGGGAAGGAATATTCGATCGCGAACAGGTTGCTTAGGATCTAATGAATAGGACAATGTGCCTGACTGGTGTAGCACAAAATAGCGCCGCGCGAACCCTGCAGACGGGGTGGGTCCTGGAGTCTGCTACGCCAATACTCGAGCTGCGTACCCTGCATCTTCTTCCTCCTCTTCTTGAGCAACCATCCTTGGCAAACGATATCCTGGTCCAAGCGGGTGGATGGATCCTGGAAATAAGGGAGGGGCATTCGCAAAGACCTGGTGTGCTGGATGGACTGGAATCCACGCCAGTCAGTGTCGACACACGGTGGAGTGTGTGCCTGCCTTAGCCGTTACTACGCCTACGTGCGGCAATGCTCGGCGACAATAAAATCAGCCGTGGACTGGTGCCAGGCCATGCACGAGCGTGTAATCTCGTAGGACAGGTCTCGCTCAAGGATTGTCATTTTTGAACGCATTTTCTCTCGCCGACCGGTGTGTGTTCCCCCCGCCCTAGACGCAGACTGGCATGGGGAGCGCAGGTGGTGATAAGACAAGCCGTCGACTTTTGTCAGCGGGCGACGTTGCGAGTCAGCATGGGAGGAACTTGTAGTCTGCATCTCACGCTCCGGTCCGCAGGAGAGTCCTTAATCTAATCCATCGACATCTTACTTCTGCAATTCCATCTGCCCATCTTCCACCTCTGCCGTATCCCTCACAATGTCTGCTCCAACGTACGTCTCCTATCCTCCCGCTGCCCCTCACCACCGCTAACCAGTCCTCAACACAGCGGTGATATCGGCCTTATCGGCCTCGCCGTCATGGTGCGCTTCTCTCTTCCGTCCCTCCGCTCGCCCGTCCCAAATGTCTGTTATAGGGTCAAAATCTGATTTTGAACATGAACGACAAAGGCTTCACCGTCGTCGCGTATAACCGCACCACCAGCAAAGTCGACGATTTCCTCGCCAACGAGGCCAAGGGTACGCGATGATATCATACTCCCTAACTACCCCGTTACCTTTCTCTCCCCAAGGTACCAAGATCCAGGGCGCACACTCCATTCAAGAGCTCGTCGCCAAGCTCAAGCGTCCGCGCAAGATCATCCTCCTCGTCAAGGCTGGTCCTGCAGTTGATAGCTTCATCTCCCAGCTCGAGCCCTACCTTGAGAAGGGCGACATCATCATCGACGGTGGTAATTCACATTATCCTGACTCCATCCGCCGCACCAAGGAACTCGAGGCAAAGGGCCTCTTGTTTGTTGGCTCCGGTGTTTCCGGTGGTGAGGAGGGCGCTCGATACGGCCCTTCTCTCATGCCTGGTGGTTCCCCCGCTGCATGGCCCGCCATCAAAGAAATCTTCCAGGCTACCGCTGCCCAGGTCAATGGAGAGCCCTGCTGTGACTGGGTCGGCGAGACCGGTTCCGGACACTATGTCAAGATGGTACACAATGGTATGTCATTCTACCCCTCCCTTTACTTTCTTTAGACTCGGATTCAATCGCAGGTATCGAATACGGTGACATGCAGTTGATCGCCGAGGCCTATGACATCCTCAAGCGTGGCCTTGGCCTTCATGAGCGAGAGATTGCAGAGATATTTGAGAAATGGAACAAGGGTGTTCTCGATTCCTTCCTCATCGAGATCACCGCGAATATCTTAAAGTTCAACGATGATGATGGCGCTCCCCTCGTTACCAAGATCTTGGACCAAGCCGGACAGAAAGGCACTGGCAAGTGGACAGCCATAGCTGCTCTTGACGCTGGAACTGCTGGTATGTCGCATCATCCCACGAATATATCGCATTCTGACTTGATAATGAATGTGATGCATTCGTACAGTTACCTTGATTGGTGAGGCTGTGTTCGCACGTTGCTTGTCCGCTATCAAGGAAGAGCGTCTGCGTGCAAGCAAGGTCATTGCTGGCCCGCAGAAGGAGCCATTCCGCGGCGACAAACAACAATTTATCGATGACCTTGAACAGGCGCTTTACGCCTCCAAGATTATCTCATACACGCAAGGCTTCATGCTTATGAGGGAGACCGCCAAGGAGGTTCGTGATCCGCTATGGAGAGAGGCGAGTTTACTAACGTGCAACGCAGTTGAGTTGGAACTTGAACTATGCTGGCATTGCCCGCATGTGGCGTGGCGGATGCATTATCAAGGTTCGTTAGTGTATCACATACCATGGCCCGATTATCTGATGTGCATGTATTTCAAGAGTGTTTTCCTTGGTGATATCACTTCTGCATACGAAAAGAATCCGCAGCTCGAATCTCTCCTCTTCGACGACTTCTTCAACAAGGGTACGTTTGGTTAATTGCATGCTTTCTCAATGCAATACCCATTCTATTCTGTAGCTGTCCACAAGGCACAGCCCGGTTGGAGACGTATTATTGCTCAGGCTGTTCTTTGGGGAATCCCTAGTCCTGCCTTCAGCACTGCTCTTGCCTTCTTCGATGGCTACAGGAGTGAAATTGTCCCTGCTAACCTCCTTCAGGCGCAGGTGCGTGTCGCATCTGTGCGTGATGCTACCTTTCACTAACTCATGGTGTCCTTTAAAGCGTGACTATTTCGGCGCACACACCTTCCGTGTCCTTCCCGGAAAAGAAAACGCAGGGCTCAAGAAAGGCGAAGACATCCGTACGTTCCGAATGATTGCCAACTTGCCCATATATGTATTCACCATACTGTTCAGACATCAACTGGACTGGTCGTGGCGGGAACGTGTCCGCCAGCACATACTCTGCCTAAATATGACGTCCGTGCTAGCCTTATGTGCCTATAGATTCTACGTGTCCCTGCGGGCTTGCCACCACTGCGATTGTAACCGGGCGTACGATACAGACTGGTTTGTTATGTATGATAGTAGAAATAAAATGAAGCTTCGCTATTAGTCAAACTCGTTCCCTTCCAAGCAATATTTGCCATCGTCTAGGTCGTAAATTTGTGATTTAGATCGTGGTCCGGACACAATTTAAATTAAGAGTGGAGCTTATAATTTAAAACACCTCATTCATGCTGCCTCCATGTGCGGGATCTTCTGCTTCTTACGTACGTCCTGTAATCAGGGAAAGTCTGCCGCAGATGAAGATGCTTTCCGTGCCATGTCCGACAAATTAAAGCGTGCAAATGCAGCTCGAGGTGGGCCCGTTACATACCCAGACACCCAACCTGAAGTATCTTCGAACCTTGAAAACTGGATGTATTAGGTCCAGATGCACGACACACAACGTCCATCGCCTTTCCAACTCGCGACGCTGCATGTAGCTCCTCCTCGATCTCGAGAGGGCATATATTGGAATTCTATGCTTCTGAGCTTCGATTGAGAGGTGATGCACCGATCGTGCAACCTCATATGGAGGGTGGGGACGTATTATGCTGGAATGGGGAGGTACGCAGTCATGAACGTTTGAACCCCATCCGAGATCCTTGCCGTCATTCGTATAGGTCTTCGAAGGTCTAGAAGTATGAACCAACCACGCAAACTTTCATCACCAAGGCTGATTATCCAAAGATCGGTCCCGCAGAGAATGACGGTCAGAAAGTCTTTAGACGCTTTCGGGCCGCAACAGAATCGCTTTCGATCTCAGAGATCATCGGAAACATCGAGGGACCGTAGGTTCTTCAGTTCATCCCTGAGCGCGTCCACCCACTCTCCACAACCAGATATGCGTTCGTGTTTTACCAGGTCTGCCCCATAGCTGGTCATCAATTCCATATCGTCTTATCATCCGCAGGGGTCATCAAAGAAGTTGTATTTTGCGCGCGATCCCCTCGGTCGGCGATCGCTGTTAATACACAAGCCTACTTTAACCAATCCGATCTTCCTCCTTGCATCAGTGTCTGCTGGCGACGACGATGTATATGAATTCGAGGAGCTCTCCACTGATGGAATATTTGTACTCGATCTCGATGCGCTTCGTGAGCCTGAAAACGTATGCGTCTCTGAATTGTGTTCCCCAGAATCTGATGAAGTAAATGTCACTGCAGTTCGTGACTGACTTCCACAGTAATTTTGTTGTCATACCCCGGGCAAGTGGTGAACATATGCCATTCGTATGTAAACATCCGTCAGACAAGTTTTCCATTTATCCCTTCACCGATAATAGGGTGTAGTCAGGAAAGTCAATCAATCGTTACCACCTGATAACCTCCCAAGAGTACAAGGACTTGATACCATTTCCTTCCCTACGCCCCTTCTAGAGGCCATGGAACAACTCGTTTATCAACTGGATAGAAGTGTAATGCTACGCGTAAGAGATATCCCACAAGCAACGGGGGACGCAGGCAATGCGAAGGTTGCTGTCCTTTTCAGTGGAGGAATTGACTCCACGATGCTGGCCTTCTTTGCACACCGGTATGCAAATACACGTACAGACATGTTAAGGTTGCTAACGATTTCCCTGCGATCAGGTATATTTCGCTGAACGAACCGATCGACTTGCTAAACGTCGCTTTTGAGAACCCACGTAAAATACAAGTGCAAGTGGATGGCAACATTGGAGGGCTTCCCAAAAAGAAGAGAAAACAACATTTGAAGATGGTAGACACCGATTCGAGTGGTAATGCCGACAGGGAATTGTCGTCCTATATGGTTCCAGACAGGGTAACGGGTCTTCAAGAAGTGGAGGAACTCAGGAGACTGTGTCCAGAGAGGATATGGAACTTTGTAAGTCTCTCCGCCAAAAGCTACGCTTGGTGGATGTTAAATACACCCCAAGGTTGAAGTTGACGTTCCGTACGAGGTGAATGAAGAGACGGTTTGGAAGATCGCGTTTCTTACAATGATATGGGACAGGATAGTCGAGCTGCGAGATCAACGGTTGAGGCAATGATGTATCCCAGCAGGACTGTCATGGACCTCGTGCGTACAACGTCTATTCATCTACCTGACTGTTGTCTCATGCTCGATTGCAGAGTCTTGCTTTAGCGCTGTACTTCGCTTCACGAGGTATAGGTCGTGTGCGCGATGCCTCGACCTCGGAATATAGACCATACACAAGTCCCGCAAAAGTCCTCCTCAGTGGACTGGGATCAGATGAGATGCTTGGTGGATATAGCAGACACCGGAGCGTTTTCACAGCGCGGAGTTGGCAGGGGGTGATCGACGAGGTGCGTCCCGCTGGCTCACCTTTGTTTGTCGTACGAACAGCTTCGTTCTCCAGCTCCAACTTGAGCTGGATCGTATACCCACACGCAATTTGGGGCGTGATGACCGGATTATATCTTCGCATGGCAAAGAGACACGACACCCATTTCTCTCGCTTTCGGTCGTGTCGTTCCTTGCAGGACTGCCGGTGCATCTAAAACTAGATCCACGGTTGGATATCGGAATCGGGGATAAGATGCTGTTAAGGCTTGCAGCGAGAAAGGTGGGGCTTGTGGAGGCGAGCATGAGGAAAAAACGAGCGATGCAGTTTGGAAGCCATTCTGCGCGAATGGAAGGGGGAGAAGTGGAAAGAAGAGGAGACTTGATGATTAAAGCGACTGTGTCTGAGAGCGACTTGGCGTTCTGATTGTTTATTTATACCGTGTTTGTTGACCCTACCCTCACCAAACCTACTTCCAATTTACTACACCTGTTCTCCATCATGGCTCTTCCACAAGCTGCGACTCGTCTCCTAGGTAACTTTACTGTTGAAAATTGCGAAAATGAACAAGCTCACGTCCCTTGTCTGTAGTGCCATTGGGCATTGCATTCGCAGCCGTGCAAGCCAGTATCTATGATGTTCCTGGAGGTTTCCGAGCAGTCATGTTTGATCGTTTCTCTGGTGTAAAAGACAAGGTATGCTCTTTTTCTTCTTCTCCTATCCGTGATTAGGGGTCCAAGGTGACACTGCCAGGCCACGGGCGAGGGAACACACTTTTTGGTGCCCTGGCTGCAGAGGGCTATTCTGTATGACTGCCGCATCAAGCCTAGAGTGAGTGCCTGGCTGGTGTTCGTCGTTGACACTGCTGATGGATCGCGAAACCAGAATATCTCGACCACGACGGGTTCAAAGGACTTGCAAATGGTGTCGATAACACTGCGCGTACTTTCAAGGCCCGACACCGACCACCTGTCCAAGATTTACCAGAGCTTGGGCCTGGACTACGACGAACGTGTTCTTCCCTCTATCGGCAATGAAGTACTGAAGGCCATTGTCGCACAATTTGATGCCGCCGAGTTGATTACGCAACGAGAGGTGGTGTCGTCCAGAATAAGATCGGACCTGTTGCAGCGTGCAGGCGAATTCAACATTAAATTGGAAGATGTGTCAATCACACATTTGACGTTTGGAAAAGTGGGTTTGCTCGGAACAGGATAAAGATGTAGGGCTAATATATCTTTTTTAGGAGTTTACACAGGTTTGTGGTCAACTGCGGTGGAGGGAGACAATGTCTGAACCTTTATAGGCGGTTGAAGCCAAACAAATAGCACAACAAGGTATGACAGAGAGAGCGCTGGTCATGTGTGAGAAGCTGACGCGGGGACAGATGCCGAGCGAGCCAAGTTCATCGTGGAAAAGGTGAGCATGCTGGGCTCGTGGAGACCGTGTTGCTGAGGAGATGGCAGGCTGAACAAGAGCGACAAGCGGCTGTCATCCGCGCGGAGGGGGAAGCCGAGGCGGCGGCGACGGTGTCTCGGGCGTTGGAGAAGGCGGGGGATGCGTTCCTGGCGCTGCGGAAGATCGAGGCGAGCAAGGCGATTGTGCAGTCGCTTGCGGGGAACGGGAACGTGTCGTACATCCCGAGCAGCGGGGGGAATGTGTTGCTGAATGTGCCGACGAAGTAGTAGACAGACACTGAATAATATTATTGTGTGTCCGGGGATGACCGAGTGGGAGTGGGAGCTGTTCCCATGGAGTGTGGCTGTGGCTTTCGTACGTTGTTGACTTGCGCTGCGTTTGAGGAGTGAGCGAAACCCGTCTGTCTCCTCTCTCCCGCTCTCTCTCTCTCTCTCTGTCTTCTCTGTCTTCTCTTTTTCTCATTTCATCTCTTTTTCTCCTTTCCGTCTGTCTTTTTCTTTATCTCCCATATCTCCCCGTCTCGTCCTTCCCTCATCAGATTATCTCTTTCCTCCTGTACGTATTCTCCCTCTCATCCGTCTCCTCACTCTCCATTCCCTTCACTAGGTTCCGTCTCTCTATTAAGTCATGAACCATATGGCCATGGGCGGCCCAGCCGAGGCTCCAGTATGTGCCTCCTCTCCCCCTCCCCCCCAGTTGACCACCCATCTAACAGCGGCGGGCTCATCTTTACGTTGGTAACCTGAGCCCGAGGGTCACCGAGTACATGCTCACCGAGATATTTGCTGTCGCTGGCCCAGTCCAGCATGTCAAAATCATCCCAGACCGTAACTATCAGCATGGCGGCCTCAACTATGGCTTCGTCGAGTACCTCGACATGCGCGCTGCCGAGACCGCTCTGCAGACCCTCAATGGTCGCAAAATTTTCGACACAGAAATTCGTGTCAACTGGGCTTACCAAGGTCAGCAAAACAAGGAGGACACCAGTGGCCATTACCACGTCTTCGTCGGTGATCTCTCACCCGAGGTCAACGACGACGTTCTCGCCAAGGCTTTCAGCGCCTTCGGCACCTTATCCGATGCTCGCGTGATGTGGGATATGAATTCCGGCAAATCTCGTGGTTACGGCTTTCTGGCGTTCAGGGACAAAACAGACGCGGAGCAGGCTATCGCTACTATGAATGGCGAATGGCTTGGCTCGCGCGCCATCCGTGTCAACTGGGCAAATCAAAAAACTCAGGGGGGAGTTGCTGCTCCTCCTCCCCGTCCCGCTGGAACGCTCGGTACTGCACCCGCACCTATCAATTTCCAGGGTGGTCCCCTCTCCTACGAGTCCGTTGTCCAGCAAACGCCTTCTTACAACACCACTGTTTATGTCGGTAACTTGGTACCCTACTGCACCCAAGCAGACCTCATTCCATTATTCCAATCTATCGGCTATCTTTCCGAGATTCGCATGCAAGCTGATCGTGGCTTTGCGTTCGTCAAGCTTGACACACACGAGCATGCCGCTATGGCGATCGTTCAGCTGCAAGGTCAGATGGTGCATGGCAGACCGATCAAGTGTAGTTGGGGCAAGGATAGGGCTGATGGTGCGACCGTGCAACCGAGTGCTATGAGCCCTTCTCCTACCGCGGCTCCGTATGGCAATATGGTGCGAAAAGTTTGCTTACTCTTTTGTTTTTCTCATTCATCTCATTTTCATGTTTTCATAGCCCATGTACGGCATGCCGCAGCCCAACACCTACGGACAGTACGGTTTTGGTGGATACGCTGGGTTCCCGAACCAGCCAGGGGGTGCCGCCAATCCCGCAAGCCCAGGCATGCCACAGGCTGCTGCCGGTGCCGTCGGCACTGGACTTGGAACGAGTCAGCCAGGTGCGACAGATCCATCTGTCGCAG
>JBBPRX010000317.1:0-17328 GCA_038093195.1 Boletus fagicola
CGCCATTTCCAGTCAAAGCGCGGCCGTGTCCGTGATTGCATTTGCGGGTGTCCCCCCAGAGCAGGATCAGGAAGTGGAAGGGGACGCGAGCGAATCGGATGCAATTCGACTCGAATCGTTGGGAGATAATACAGATCAGGCTTGAAGGGGGTTTTGGGTAGAAACCAGGGACGCGCACAAGCGTTGGGGCATTGGTGAACAATAGGGGATGATGTACCTCGAACGGCAACTGGTCATATTTATTTTACCTATGCATATTCCTCGCCTTCTGAACTCAATGTATTATGCCTATGCTAAAAGCTCCATTATCCGAGATCATTTCTCCTTCACACGCGCGATTTGGTCAGCACTACGCACCTTTCAGGACCTACGCAACTGTTCACGTTCCTCGGATGCTTACTACTGCGTATACAACGAAACCAAAGACGACTATACCAGTCTCGTAGGAATGTTTACCCACGCTTCCATCCACTGAAGATGAGGTTGCTTCATTGACTCCCATGAGGAAACGATATTGGCCGACCGCCATCTGATAAAGCTGTTTGACTGACGAACACGAACACACCCGACTGACCCTTTGCTAGGTTGGGATATTGTACATCGATCAGTCGAATGCTCACAGTCCGGCCGTCTTTGACTGCCATTAAGTGAACAATCCACGTTAGAGGTGTTCCTTAGTGTCCGGCACTGCGCGCGCGTCCTTCTGACCTTTGCATACTTGTCGGACAAGCTCAAATCCGCTCTCGGATTCGAGGTGACCATACTGGTGGGACGTGTGATCAACACTTGCTCTGCGTCGTTAGAAGTTACTACGATGGCGTTCTAGGGTCAGTACAGCTGGTACGTGGGAAGCGATGGAAAACTCTCCGCCAATCAGATACGTAACATCGTCGGGCGCCATCAACCTTGATCGTCAGACCCGACGTCAGGCCGATAAAGCGCCACTCACCCTGGGATCCAACCAAAACGATGCTCCGGGTCATCACTGGCCCGACCCGACGTTCCGTTGCCAATAACGCAAGAGGACGCGTTGGTATACCCTAATGCTTGATACCCCGGATCCGGACGGAGTTCACCGTCTGAAATCGAAGCGATGTTGGCAAAAGCATCGCAGGTCAGGCCTTCAACATCGCTGGAGATGGCGCAACAACACTTACGGTGTAATGCATCAAGTGGGTCCCTATGACATTGGAAAATTGGAAATACGTCCACCCAAACAGGAGCGTTGGTCAAACGACCCCCAGCCTATGCATTTGATGGAATCATGACAGTGGGTGCAGGAGACCCACCGTTATGCCATCCCCCGTCTAGATCTTTGTAAGAATACTGCGAGTAAAAAAAAACTCGAGACGAGGTCAATCAGTTCGGTGGTAGATGCACGCCAAAGGAAATGATGGTGTTGTATTGGTTGAGATTCAAGCTAGCATTCATGACTGCTACGTCGGCGCTAGGAAGCTCCCTTTGACGACGTATTCACACTCCGATTCACACCCCGATCCCTTTCTTGATGACTAGTAACTGCAGAGCGTCCTGATGATCTCCTCACTTCTCGAGACCCTCTCTTGTGCCTTGTCGGTATCGGCGCACCCGCGACATGTTAACCCAACCGACAGCGACGCCAGAATCGGCACGGGCGACGAGAACGCTCTCCGCCGTCCACGAGTCTAAGTATTTCTTCGAACACAATTTCCATTTATCTTCACCGCTGACAACCTCCAACAGTCCTCCTTTGGAGCGGGAACGCGACATCTCCAACCCCATGTCACGTCTCTTCACAGAAGCTTCCATCCGCGTTTACTCCCCAATTGTTGTCCAACCCCATCCCTACGAAAATGGTCTCGCCCATCTATCCGTTCTCAACTAGCACGCGAAAGCTCATCTGAGCCCTCAACTGTCTCCCCTCGGATCGCCTCCTCGGGCGCCTCGAGCAACTCTATGCCGGGTGAATCGACGACATGACAGTATGCTCGATCGTTATCCAAAAACAAGAAGTCGATGCGTGCGAAATTGGTAAACTCGTTTGTAACGCCTTCGTTGACAAGTGAGCGCGTGAGCTGCAGACCCAGGAGAGAACCGGGGTCCCGTTCCCCCTCTCACCTCTGACGAGGGCCCTTTTAGATCGATGACCATACTAGTCAAGCGCAGGCTATGGCCTGCCTTGCTCTGCTTAGCCGTTGTCCATCTTTTCGTCTGGGTTCCTTCAGCCAGAAGGGCCGCCAGTGACACAACTTCCGAGGTCGGCGTGAATACTGGCGAATTCACCACCGCATTTCATGTTGCCGAGTCAGGTGCATGGGCTATGGTGGACGTTGTTCGTGCCCCATCAGTCTTGGTTGCGAACACCGACAACTGGGTAGAGGGGGTAGGGGATGGTTGGACTGAAGGAGACAGGTGAGTAATCTTCGTCGCTCCTCCGTCAATTTTCTAGCTCTTCCTTACTGTCGCGCACGTTGGTTTTCAGCGCCATCTAACCTGCGCGCCTCACCGTGGCATCGGCTATATACGTAACCGTACCCATGCCCGTCTATCTTCACATTCCTTGTAGAGTATGGTGGCTCGGAACGCGCTCATATGACCTTTATAAAATCCATGCATGTGCTTCGTCTTCTGAGCCGAATAGTGTGAGTATAAACCATCCAGTTGTTTAGAAGGAGAAAAAAAAAACATGGACGTTATCAAAATGCAGTGTCTTCCATTCGTGAGTCTGTTTAATCCCATCATTTGGTTCAATCAAATTCTCAGGAATGACGTACAGCATAGAGCTGAAACGATGATCCTGTGCATCTGTGAGTGTGCTTGGATCAAGTTGGGATGCCTCCATTAATTCCGCTTTGCACTCCTTCACCGGTCCGTTGTGCCTCTTCTTTGGCGCACAATGTCCATTATTTTGGCGGACTTCTGACAGTGCACGGCTCTCATTCCATGTCGTTGGACAACCCAGCGGTGATTCCTTAGTCTACTTTGTCTGCTACCGATAAACTGTATGACTACGTTCTCCCTTTCTCTCTTGTCAGTACATCCTTCTCATTGCATTCGGAAAAACACTATGCCCGCCGGTGAGGTCCACCATCAAGACAACCAGAGGTAGAACTTTGCCTGGGTAGGGGGTACTATTTTGTGACGGTATCAAGTTGCCCCATCGAAAGGGGCCGGCCGAGCAAGACACATGGTAGGGGAAGAAACGAGGCTTACCTTGGCATCATCAGTACTTGGGACGCATTTTGGATTGTTCGAGTTCAGACCCAATCCTGTATCTACATGTCCCTCAACACTCCGTCCCAGACCCAACCTCCGACCTACTGGCACTGCTAGAGGCGGCAGAGAGCGCGGTGGAAGCTGACTTCGACAAGAAGGTACTGCGCATGGTGTGAGTTGTTTCCACGAGGCTGTGTCGATGAGGGCGGGCGTGTGATCGATCGTGCGGCCGCCGTGGTAGAAAAGGGGGGATGTGATGTGAATGGTGTCAGAAATGGAAGTGGGGGATCTGATCATCAGGTATGATCATGGTGTACAAACCTTGGGGGTTCAACGTTTAATAATCATTCTTCGAGAAAATAGGAAGAGACGAATACAGAGAGGGACGCGAGAGAGGGTGGTCTTGCTCAAGGCTCTAATAGTGGACGATTGTACGGGAGGTTAGTACGGGAAAGGGCAGGGATGTCGATGAGGCGAGATCTTTCGAGGCATTCGAGTCAGGAAAGAAAATGTTTCTCTGAGCAAGGCTTCAAGTGGGCTGCTTGGCGTAAGCTTGTTGTCTCAACAATCTATCATCCTGACTTGGGCCGAATTCTCGGTGCCATGCTAGAACTGAAGCAGCTGGAACTGATTCAGAAGCAGTTGTGTCAGACTCCTGACCCAGACTATTGCACAATGTACTCCGGTTCCAGTATCTATATCTGGCCCTCCGAATGAACCGAGAGGTGCGCAAATCCGAGTCCACAGGTTACGACACTGCTGTTGGCCTACTTAATGCCACGACACAGTGTTGGGTGACCACGCGTACAGTTCAGATCACTGTTGGAGCAACGATGGTTCTGTAGTTCCCCCACTAGCTGTAGATGAGGGTGACTTCTTTGATATTGACGGGGAGGTCTGCTGATTCTCGTCATCGTCAAATTTTTAGTTACCGGACATTACCCAAATTTGCGGGTAGGTTGACATGGGTCAGCACCAATGGGAATTCTACAATCAAATAATCTGCCAGTCTTCAAGTCGATATCAGCATAAATAATATGTTCGAACTGGATACATACTGACGGGCAGGGTAGTCTCGGAAGATATACAGAGATGCTACTGATACTAGGTACGGCTCGGGCTGAGTGCGGGCGTGTAAGGAGCGTTGATGCTTAAATGAGCGACAAAGATGCCTTTTGGCGTTTTTCATTCGCAATCGCACTTTGAATTCGAGGCTTCTTACTTGCCACCAGAGGTAATAGGAGGTGAATTGATTCTAAATGAAAACCACGATCCAATCTTGTCGCCGCAAACGCCCTGTGCTGTATATGCAAATGCCTTTTGCCACCACCCCTCCATCCTGATCGCGTAATTGTCCAGCGATGGAAGGTCATACATCACACGTTATTCCAAACGAGTCTTGAAACTTGAACAAATATTTAATACACCGAGTACTAGAGGGTATAACCGCCAGGGTAACTCAAGACCGAACCACTGGCAGCCTCCCTCTCCTCTACTCTCATTCTTCGTGTGTCGTTGAACCATCAGACATTTCCGTTGCTCTTGTACCTGCCATGTCCTCCGACTTACAGCCTGCTTTGCAGCTGCTTCAGACGAATAACTATGCATCCCGTATGTTTGCTCATTCTTTCTATCGATTACTACTCTTATAGACCAGTGCTGGCAGTTATTGTTGTCGCTGCCGTTATGTATGATTATTGTGAGTGATGCTTATGTGCACACATCCATTTTTGGTCTGAAGTGGCTTTTGCGATGCTACCACTGCAGTCCTCACTTTTTCGAGTGAGGTATGTTATCTGACTCTCCACGTCAGCATCAGTCAACTGACAGTACTGGTTGAAGATATACTATATTTGGGTGAGCAACAATTATCTGGTAAGCACTGGGCCCCTGACACTCCCACAGCGCAAACCCTGGACTTGGGTCTCCACAATGTTCGTTCTGGTACGTATAAAGGCTCAGATGACACTACATTACAGGTGATCCGAGTTGACAGTTCCGCAGGTCCGCTATCCCGGCCTTTGTGTTACCGTGTAAGTCTATTGTTTCTATGATGTATACCAAATTATACAGCTAAGAATTGAACCATGCTGAAGTCTTGGTGGCCTCGGTGTGTTCAGACTTAAATCAGAGGTTAATTGAGCTGATTTGATGGATGCCTTCACAGTGGGTAGTACCTTTGTCCCTGGCCCTGTCAAAGTGAGTGTTTCTACTTTGCACATGGTGATTCAGTATAACAGCCATCTCCCGGTAGATGTGTGCATCATCTAAATCCAGACTGAAAACTGTATTTACGACAGTTCCATAGGTGTAGGTGGATTGATCTATAATGCTTGCCACACAATCAGTATGAGACAATGCTGTTCCAAAGGTACCATAATGGTATTGGTATCTGCCTGGTCATTCGAAATATTCCTTACAGCTGCTGATTGTGAGTCACTGTACCCTCTTAATTCCTTTCTCCCGAGACCGTGATTTCAATTACAGATGTAATGATCCTGCGGGTGTACGCAATGTGGAATCGATCCAAAAAAATTCTTTGGGTCCTCCTATTCATCTATGTTCCACATGTTATTTGTTCCTTTCTTTTTGCAGGCATGGACTACAGTCCCAATACCTACCTCTCAGGTATGTTCGGAACGAAATTGTAAACATCACTGAATCTCACAGAAGTGGCCATTCACCCATTTCTCTAGTCACAGTTGTTCAACTGATTGATTTGTCTTTTTGCAATGTCACATTTAACAACATCGCGGCACGGCTTTTCGTTTATATTAGAATCCCGCGATTTATTCTTGGTGCTACACTTTTAGTTCTCGCCGTCATCCAAACTTTGAAGCAGTCAGTTGACATGTACAAAGCAACCAAGCAATGGCAGCCTAATCGGTACATGCAACAACTCGTCAGAGATGGAACCCTTTATTTCCTTGTGTACGTTTCGTTTTTCCACCCCCTTTCGTTTATCACTATCATGTTCTCCCATCCACCTGACTCTTGAGTATGCACAAAAACTAACGACTCAGCTGTTTTCTTCTGAACTGTTAGAAACGTGGTTTACAATCTCGACGCTATCGTCCAAGGGGGGGTTACACAATCCAGCACGTCCCTGCTCTTCCTGGACTTGTTTGCTACTATACTCATGTTCTCCATGATGCCTCGGTTTATCATGGGCGTGCGAGAGCTGTATGACCGTGACGTCCATCGTGGCTGCCAGGGTATTGACACTGGATTCGGCGTGTTGTCGCAAACCATCGCCAGTCAAAACGCGGCCATGTCCGCGATTGCATTCGCGGATGCCCCCCCGGAGCAGGATCAAGTCGTGGAAGGGGACGCAAACGAATCGGAGGTTATTCGACTCGAACCATTGGGAGATAGCGCGCGTCAGGTTTGAATCAGGATTTTGGGTATACATCGGGGGAGAGCACAAGCGCTGGTGCATTGATGAAAAATAGTGGATGGTGTACTTCTGACGATGACTCGGCATATTTATTTTCCCTATGCATATGTCTTTCCTTCTGATCTTGGTATATTATTTATATCTCGGGGCTTCTCCTTGACACGCGAGATTTGGTCTGGGCTAACGCGATTGTGCTTTGATAGAACCCAGGATGTTGTTCACATTCCTCGGGTGCCGGCATCTGAGGGAAGGCTTCGCGATCTTGTTTAGCGATGTTGAGCGATGCAACACAGCCACCAAACCAAGCTTTTTGTCCTGGTCCGCTGCGGTACCGAAACACCTTGTCCCCTTTTCTACCCAAAATTTATGCTTTCGCTCGACTTAAAACAACGGGCACATTCACTCCGGGGATTCGCGTTCGGGGTGGATTGGATTGAAGCAGACACGTGAGTACTATAGGCCTCACCCTCAGCCTAGCCTTTCCTTTTTTCTCGCGCACGTTGACTTTCAGACTCAGTGTCGTATCGACTGTAACCTGCTCATATCCCATTGTGATATATTACCTATACCACTGTATGTGCAAGGAAAAAATCACTCTTTTTGGTACTATGTGCAATCTGTACATTGCGTCGCATCCATACCCGCGTCCCCTCCGTCTATATTCACCTTCCCCGGTGGTGTATGGTGCTTTGAAACGCGACACAGATGTTCATTGTAAATTCTCTGCATATATGCTTCGTATTCTGAACTGAACAGCATGCATACAGATGATCCTGCCGTTTCGAAGGGAGAATGAACGTGGCCATCGTGGCAACGTAGTGTCTCTTCCATCTATGGGCGCGTTTGATCTCATTGTTTGATTCAATCAATTTTTCAGGAACTGCACACAACAGTGCTGAAATGATCATTCTGCGTATCTGAGCCCCCATAGCTTCAACTGGCAGTTGACTATACCCCGGAAGTATCCATTGCTTTTCACTCCCTCACCGATCTGTTGCGCCTATCCTTTGGCGCGCAGTGATCGTCATTTTTGATAGATATCTGACGATAAATGGGTCTCGTCCCATGTCGTTGCGAAACCCATATTCCACCTCGTTTGGAACCAATAAATTGTACGAATACGGTCTCCTTTTCTCTTTCTAGTAGACCCATCTCTTCCCCATCCATTTGTACTTACAGAATGTGATCTATACCCACCCGTGACATCGACCAATAAGAAAATCAGAGGTGGGGTTCTGCCTGAGTAGAGGGGCACCACCCTGTAATGGCATCGAAGCACCCCATTTAAAGAGGGCGATCGAGCATGATATACAGTAGGGGGAGAAACGAGGCTTACTGCGTTCAGACCCAATCCTGCATCGACACCTTATTCGATCCTTCTAGATCCCAGGTTTGGTCTCCCATCCTACCGCTGAAGAGAGTGGAGAGCGCGGGGGTCATCATCGACCAGAACAGTGTGTACTATGCAGAATGCGAGTTATTCCCCTCAGGCTATGTCAATGAGCTGGCGGGCGTGAGATCCATTGCGCCATCGGTGCGGTAGAAGAGGCGGCTTGTGATGCGCATTTGGTTAGAAAAGGAATGTCTGATTTGATGAATGCGATGACGATGTCCGTGCTTCGAGGCGCTCAAACGTTCATTAACGTTCATTCCCCGGCACTTACCTAGTCTGGTGACCAGCCCGGTCTACGAGGCGAGTTGACTAAAGCCTGTCACTGTTCTGCGATTTTCCATCAGGTTCTTCGACCATGGTGCCGATACATAACGCGAAAAAGACACAGCTCCTGCACAGACAGGTTTATCCGGGAATGACATTAGCCTGAGACTAGGTCCAAGAAACCTGCAATGGATGACCGACACACGTGACTTGATCGCAGCATTTGTTGAATCGTTCCAACTTGTTTCCATCCTCGCTACCCGTTTACGCTGACCACCTCCATCCGGTTTTCCTTTGAAGAACACGAAGGCGACATCGCCAACGCCATTTTCACGTCATTGTTCGCCGATGCTTCCACTCGCATTTCCTCCACCAACCTTGTCAATGCTCAACCTCGTTCCTATGAAAATGGACTCGCCCATCTTTCCGTTCCGAATCGCCCGCGCGGGAAAGGACATCCGAGACCTCAGCCGTTTCCCCTGGATCACTTCCTCTGGCATATTGAGCATATCTATTCTGTGCAAATCGACGACTTGACGGTATAGTCGACCCCAGCCCCCGTCTATCGTCACCTTCCGTGGCAGAATATCGCGCTTTCGAATGCAGCTCGAATGTCCATTATTGCTTAAATATATGCATATATATTGCGTGTTCCGAGCTGAATGGTGTGTGTACAAATGGTCTAGCTGTTTCGAAGCGAAAAAACCACATGAACATCGTCGCAACGAAGTGTCCCTTCCATTCGTGAGCGCGTATGATCGCATCGTTTGGCTCAATCCATTTTTCAGGACCTGCGTACAACACAGAGCTGAAACGATCATCCTGAGTGTTGTGAGTCGACTGCTGGGTGGCGATGCATCCATTCATTCTACTTTTCACTCCTTCGTTGGTCTGTTGCGTCCAGTGGCGCGCAGTAACCATCATTTTGGCGGATTTCTGACAATGAACGGCTCTCGGCCGATGTCGCTGGAAAACCCAGCGGTGATTCCATATTTCATGTCGTTTGTGGCCGCTAAACTGGACTGCTTCTCGTCATCGCCAAATTTTTGGTTACTGGGTCATTACCAAATCGACAGGTTGACCATCGACATAATCGACCCAGGAGGCATTGTGCAACGAAATAATTATGTGATCTTCAAGTCGAGATCAGCATAAATAATCGGCTGCGAACTAGTACATATTGATGGCCAGGAGTAGGTGGCCAGGATACGCTAGGATGCCACTCGTCGGTACCTCGGGTTGAGCGCGGTGTGGCAAGAGCGCTGGTGGTCGATGCGACTGGTGACCGATTGATCGATGAGTTGAAATTGAAACGTTGATGTTCAAATGAGCGACAAACGACGCCCTCCGGCACATTTGACCCGTAGGCGCGCCATGATGAAATGGAGATCGGCGGAAGAAATGTGCCTGAACAGCTGCCACAGCTTCGATTCGATTCGTCGAAGGCTTCTTCATTCCCACCAGAGGCCATAGCTACAGTATAGGATCTAATTCTAGTGAAAACCATAACCGAAACATTTGACTCGAAAAGTCTTCGGTGCTGTTAAATAAAATACCAATGAATTTGTTATCTCCGCGGCAAGCGTGAAACTAAGGCCCCTGGTGAGTGACTGCGCTTTTCAGAAGCTCGGCCGTGGTGAAAATTCGTGGTCAGCACGACCTTTCATCATTTCCTCATCGCAAATGCAGATGCACAGTGCTTAATCTTTCGATTTTCCAATGAACACCAGAAAATCAATCTGAAGCGATGACAGAAGCACATAGTGGACTCTGATCACGAATATGTTTTATCGATCACAGCCGCACAAGGACAAGGATCGGAACGGGTTGGCGTTCTGGAAACCATCTGTTTCCCCCGGGCAAAGCATACCTAACGACGTCTTTCTCATGAGAACATCAGGACGTGTGTTAAAAGTATAAAGGTTTCAAGATGGTCTCTCTTCGCCTCAGGCTCTCGCTGTATGGACTAGTTCCCTTAACCCTATCATGGTCTCCAAGTTCGCCCTCATCAGCAACCTTTTGCTCGTCTCTGCGGCTCTGGCCATTCCTTCCTCTCGGTTAGAAGCTCGCATTGCTCGCCGTCGCGAGAACCGCCAGTCACGACCCTTAAACCGCATCGAGTCGCATGCTGCCAATGGCGCTGTCTCCAACGTAGAGTATGACTCCAACTGGGCTGGTGCTGCCTTGGCTGAGGGTGACGTTCGTATCATCCCCATGGTCATGATCATGCCAAATCTCATCCTTTCACCAACAGGGAACTTTCACCACCGTCACTGGTACCTTCACCGCCCCCACCCCTTCGGGCAATAGCGGTGCTGCTTCTGCTTGGGTTGGTATCGACGGTTACACCTGCCAAAACTCCATCCTTCAGACTGGTGTCGATGTAACGATCAGTCAAGGAGAGGTTTCGTACGATGGTGAGAGACGTCAAACTTTCAGTCCGACTGGGTTATCATCATTATTCATTAAACAGCTTGGTACGAGTGGTTTCCCGACTACTCCTACGATTTCTCTGGCATCAGCATCAATGCTGGTGACACTATAAAGACCACCGTTACTGCTTACTCTACGACTTCTGGTATAGCGGTCATTGAGAACCTGTCCACTAGCCAGACCGTTTCGCAGGCCCTCAGCTCTACTTATGCACTTTGCGAGCAGAATGCTGAGTGGATCGTCGAAGACTTCGAGCAGAACGGTGGACTTGTTCCCTTCGCGGACTTTGGCACCGTGATCTTCATTAATGCAACTGCCTCTGGCCCTAGTGGCACCACCTACACCCCATCTGGTGCCACCCTCTTCGACATTGAACAGAAGAGCAACGTTCTCACCTCCGTCTCCGCCAGCGGAGAGAGTGTCACTATCCAATATGTCTAAACGGGTGACAACGGGCCGGTGGTCGGTCTTTGCAGGGAAAACCAACGAATTGTGTTCATCTATACCAGTAGTGTTATTTTGGGGATGTATCTTAATAAAATGACATACGTATCACTTGCGACGTAAGCCTGCGAGAGGAACAACTGAGGTACAAGCTGTGCCAATGCTAAACGAGTGCAAATGGTGTCCGATGCGTGTGAAATTAGTACCGTAGTGGGTAATGTAGACTCGAAATGTTAGTCCGTTAGGTATGTATATCAACACATGGGACCGAGAAGGTCAGAGTCAAGATGTCAGATTATCGAAAAATTGACCTTGTGCCACACATAACTACCACTTATTTTCACGAAACGTTATAAACGAGGGTCGCATCGTACGCAGCATCCCTTCCTGTTAAAGACGACCTCGACCACGCTTTTCATCTCCGCAACTTGAAGCGGTACGGTCGGTGTTTGAACACTTCGAATCGCGTCTCGCTAACGACGCCAAGGTAGGCCCAATTTCTCCCCATCGAGTATATCTTACTCAATCGTCCTCTTTCGATGGGGTGTCTCCATGCCGCCACGGGGTTGTATTCCGCTACCCAGGCAAGGTTCCACCTCTGGCCACCTCACTGGTGGACCTCAGTCACCTCACAGGCGGGAATAAGATGTTTTTATGAATAAAGTGGAGGAGGATGGAAAAGATGTACTAAAAGAGGGAAAGAGAACGTATCCGTCTAGTTGAGCGGCCACAAACTGTACAGACTCGCCTGTCGATACCAGGGACGAGACGACATAGACAGAGGTGAGCGGTGCCTAATGTAATAGAATTTCCCCGACAAAATGTTGCGCATAATCCACGAGACGGATGCGACCGTCATACGATGCGGTTAGCAAGTATTTGAAAGAGTGGGTTTGAGTGCGATGGGGATACACGACGCGAGAGAGATGGGACCCAATCCTCGTGCGGAAACATTGTCATGTGCTGCGGGAGAAACACTGGCTCGGAATGCTCGTCTTGCGGGTGTCTTCCTCCTTCCATTAACAAGGTTGTCGTGCACAAAATTCAAATAGCTCCTTGACGCGATGCGTACCTCGCTAATAACATTTCCTGCGCGACATTATCCGAGTATGATTCGTAGGATTGCGCCACGAACGACAATGCCGGATTGGATGGGGTTTCACGAGAAGGGCTTTGTTGACGAGTTGCGGGAGTTGGTAGCGTTTCAAGTCGAGTGGTATGATAGACTCCGGGGAAAAAGAGGAATAGGAAGTCTTGGTATTATGTAAACAGGACCGCAGCAAGGGCGGTCGCTCCCACCCATTTCCTAGTTCTTCCTTACTACTCTCAGTTGTTTCGAAGGGAAACAGAACATGGAAATCGTCGCAACGCAGCGTCCCTTCCATTTGTGAGTGCGTGTGATCGCATTGTTTGGCTCAATCCATTTTTCAGGAACTGCGCACAGCACAGAGCTGAAACGATCATCCTGGGTGTTGCGAGTTGACTGCCGGGTGACCATATCCCGGAAGCGTCCATTCATTCTACTTTTCACCCCTTCGTTGGTCTGTTGCACCCCCTCCTGTGGCGTGCAGTGACCATCATTTTTGTAGATTTTTGACAATGAATGGTTCTCATTCCATGTTGTTGGAAAGCCCAGCGGCGATTTAGTATTTCACTTCGTTTGTGGCCGCTAAACTGGACGAATATGTTCTCTTTCTCTCTTTTAGCACATTCTTCCCATCCTCCTCCACTTGATCCATGAAATCGCCCTATTCCCGCCTGTGAGATCCACAGACAAGAAAATCCAAGGCGACCAGGGGTGACTTTGCACGGGTAACGGTATACTACCCTGTGACTGCGTGGAGGCATCCCATGGAAAGAGGACGGACGAGCAAAATATACTCGATGGGGAGAAACGGGCTTATCCTGGGGTCACTAGTAAGACGCAACTCGAAGTGTTTCAGTTTAGACCCAATCATGTATCCATACGTCATTCAACAATCTGTCCCACACCCAATCCCCGACTACCGCTGGAGGGGATGGAGAGCACGGTCGTCTTGGACGAGATGAGACGCACAGTGGGAATTATATCCACGAGGCTTTGACAATGGAGATGCACATGCGATCAGTAGCGCCATCTGTGTGGCAGAAGTGATCGTCATGTGTCATAAGGTCATTGTCTCAATAATCTCACATCCTGACTTATGTAAGCCTTCTCTGTCCCATGCTAGAACAGAAGCGGTCACTGCATGAGGCTCCTGACCCAGACTACCACATGATTTCCTCATCCCAGTATCTATCTGGCCCTCGTACGTGAACCAGAGGCTGCACAGGCTACAACATTGCTATTATTATCAAGGAATGTTGGCCTACACAACGCCACGAACTTCTTGATGATCACGGTTCAGATCACTGTTGCAGAAGCAACCATGGGTTTCTTTTCAGCAGTTCCCCGTCGGGATGAGGTGGGTGTGGATGGTGGTAGGGTTCTCTGATATTGACGGGGAGACACTGCTTCTCGTCATCGCCAGTTTTTGGTTACCGGGCCATTACCCAAATCGACAAGTAAGTTGATCATCATCGACCCAGAGGGACAGACTGTGCAACGAAATAATTTTTTGATCGTCAAGTCGAGATCGGTATAAATAGTGGGCGAGAATTGGTACATGTTGACGGGCAGGAATAGGTTGCCAGGACATGCTGTGATGCCACTCATGAGTACCTCCGGCGGAGCGCGGATGTGGCAGGAGCGCTAGTGATCGATGAGGCCTGAGGGTCGATGCTCAGATCAGTGACAAAAGATGCCCTCTGGCGCATTTGATCTATAATAGCTCCGTGAAAATTTTGGGCGATTCAATGGTAGAAATCCAGTGTCGATCTCGGATACTAGCTCTACGATCGATGCTACTCTGACAGCTTCGAGCTTTCCTACGTCCCACCAGAGGTCATAGAATGTGATCTAATTTATAAATGAAAACCATGACTGTATCTTTGACCGCAAATATCCGGACTGTGCTGTATACAAAGATGAACTCGTATCGCCTTCTGTCACCACCGCTCCATCCTGATCGCGTGTTCGTCCAACGTTGGAAGATCATACAGCATGCGTCAGTGTAAACCAATCTTGCAATAAATATTTAATATACAAGGTAGGGGATATAACTGTAAGGATAACCCGGGACCGAACCACCAGCAACGTCCCTCTCGGGCCTCTCCTCGATTCTCATTCTTTGTTTGTCGTTGAACGCTCAGACGCCGTTTCTTTTGAAAATTACCTGCCATGTCCTCCGATTTACAGTCTGCTATGGAGGGTATCCAGCTGAACAACTGTGCAACCGGTATGGCCATTCAGTCCGTTGGTCAATGCCAGTGATTAACTTACAACGCAGCTATCGTCGTCGCTGCTATCGTATACGATTATTGTGAGTAATGCAATGTATGTACATGCTATACTGTTTGTTCTGAAGCGACCACTTCGATATTATGACTGCAGTCCTCACCTTGTCGAGAGAGGTATGTTATTCCACTCCTCGTCAGACCAGTTAGCTGACAATATTCGAAGGTAGATTATATTTGGGTGAGCAACAATGATCCAGCAAGCGCTGCCAGGCCCCTGACAGTCCCACAGCGCAGACCCTGGTCCTGGGTCTCCATAATGTTTGTTCTCGTGCGTATAAAACGTTCAGAGGACACTCCTATACTGGTGTTCCGAATTGACAGTTCCGCAGGTCCGCTATATCGGCCTTTGTTCGACTATGTAAGTCTATTGTTACTAAGATGTATAATCATACAGCTGAGAATTGAACTATGCTCAAGTCTCGCAGCCCTCTGTATGTTCCGAATTAAATCTGAGGTTAATTGAGCTGATCACTAGCAAATGCATTCACAGTGGGTACGACCTTTGTTCCTGGCCCTGTCAGAGTCAGTATTTCTGCTTTGCACCTTGTCTATCAGTAATATAATGACCATCTTCTGGTAGATGTATGCATCTAAATTCAGACCGAAAACTGCATGATGACAGTTCCATAGGTGTGAGTGGAGTTGTTTACAGTGCCTGTTACACAATCAGTGTGACACAAGGATGTTCCAAAGGTACTGTATTATATGTGGTATCTTTCTGGGCATATGAAATATTCATGACAGCTGCTGATTGTAAGTTACCATCCTCAGATCCCTTCAATCTCCACACAATGATTTTGATTACAGATGTAATGATCCTCCGGGTGTACGCAATGTGGAATCGATCCAAAATGATTCTTTGGGTCCTCTTCTTCATATTTGTTCCACAGATTATTTGTTCCGTTCTTTTTACAGCCATCTTCAATAATCCGAACACCTACTTCTCAGGTATGTGTGGAGCCAAACGTACACATTGCCGTATCTCACACAGGTGACCATTTGTCACTCTCCGCCCACTCTAGTCGCAGTTGTTCAATTTCTCGACTTCTCTTTTTGCTATGGCTCATCGAACGCGAACATCACACCACTGTTTTACGTGTATACTAGAATCCCGCGGTTTACCCTCGGTGCTACAATCTTGGTTCTCGCCGTCATGCAAACCTTGAAGCAGTCAGTTGCCATGTACAAAGCAACCAAGCAGTGGCAGCCTAATCGGTACATGCAACAACTCGTCAGAGATGGGATTCTTTACTTCCTTGTGTACGTCTCGCTTCTTTACTTTCTCGCTCGTCGCCATCATGACCTCCCATCCATCTTACTCTTTCGTGCTTGTCCAAAAGCTAATTATTCCATCGTTTTCATCTGAATTGCTAGGAACATGTTTTTCAATATTGCTAACATCGTCGAAAACCTGTTTTCGATAAACAACAACATTTCATTTCTCTTCCTGCTCGTGCTGAGTAACCTATTCATATGCCCCATTATGCCTCGGTTCATCATCAGCGTGCGAGAGCTGTATGACCATGACGTCCGTCGCGGCTGCCAGGGAATTGACAGTGGATTCGGTGTGTTGTTGCAACCCATTGCCAGTCAAGACGTGGCCGCGTCCGCGATTGCGTTCGCGGACGTCCCCCCGGAGCAGGATCGGGCAGTGGAAGGGGACGTGAACGAATCGGAGGCGATTCGACTCGAACCGTTGGGAGATGCCACGCGTCAGGTTTGAACGAGGACTTTGGGTAGAAATCGGGGATGTCGACGAATGCTAGCGTTGGGGCATTTGTGAGAAATAGAGGATGGTGTACTTCGACTATTGTGACTCAGATATCTATTCTGCCTATGCATATGTATCGTCTTCTCAGTTCAATGTATTATGTATATCCTTGCGATGTGCAATGTAGGCATTGTCTCGAGGGTGCGTCTCCTCTGTACATACGATTTGGTTCCGATGTGCTGTAAACATTCTCAGGAGCTACGCAGGCCTTTTGTAGACGCCAGCATGTTGTTCACCTCCCTGAGGATCACAACAAGATATACGATACGCCCAAAGGTTGATAACAGCCGGAAATTGGGTGAGCGTCACAGGTCACCGAATGTTGTAGAACATGAGTCTCAGGTTCATGTACACACAATATGTCTTGTCCATTCATTATACTGTCAGCAAGGCCGGGGTTGGACCCAGGATCGCAATGAAACCAGCGAATTAGCAAGATGCCGGTAACACCCAAACTTGAAGAGGGGGTGCCACATTGATCGGAGCTCAGCACAAGATGTGTTATTTGCTTGGACATATGTATGGCGTCCGTGGACATGCCTTGCGTTTCTGGAGTCGAGCTGAGCGGATCTTTCTTCAGACGGCTTAGCGATTATAATTCAACAGCACGGAATTCGTAACATTTTCCGCGGCAGCCACTGGATATAAGCGGGTCAACGTAAGGAGTGATTATTCCGGATTGCTGGAACAAACGGAAAAACAGGCTGAGCGGAATGGAGGAATACACCACCTATGGGGAGATTGAACAGGGAGTTTTTGCTGGAAATGACGAGCGTCACCTTGCGGTTGAAATGGAGTGTGTTTATCCGTCGCTGAGAGGGACGCCCGCAGCGAGAAAAGAAGAAAAAAACTGCATCTATCAGGCGACACGGCACTGGTCCAGGACTTCGATGTAATCAGCCACGATAACATGGGTCTCTTTCGAGAGAGGCTCAACATCGTCGAGCGCTATCGACTAATCCTCAGACCAGACTAGTCTGGTGACCAGCCCGTCTAAAAGAGGCACGTGCTCTGGCAGGCCGTCTCTATGGAAGAGGACGTGCCTCTTTTAGA
>JBBPRX010000318.1:0-17318 GCA_038093195.1 Boletus fagicola
TCCGGCAACCGGTATGGTCCCGTTCACCGCATCTCTGTCTCCCCCCCCCCCCGACGTGTGTCCCAGGTCATTCTCGGTGCATTGGTTGGCTTAGCTATCGCCGTCGCTATCGGTGCAGCCTTTGTCGCCATTTGGTTCACTCAGGCGAAAAACCTCTGGTCAGGCTCGGAACAGTTATGGGAAGGCATGCATTCCTCGCCACATCCCCCCGAATCAACCCTGACCCGTTCTCAGGCATATTCCAGTTGATCGCTTCCCTTATGATCTTTGTCATGGGTGTCACCATGCTTAAAATGGAGAATTCCCGCACGAAATGGCGCATAAAGCTCCAAAACGCGTTCAACGGCCAACGTAGGCGCATCCTGGTCGTCCGAGACGCGCCTCTGATCTGCTTTCTCAGCGCGCAATCGCGACGCAAAATCCAGCAAATGGGTCCTCTTCATCCTCCCCATGATTACCGTCCTTCGCGAAGGCAAGTCCCTTCCCCCCACCATACTCCCTCACTAACCTCCCCGACTGCCAACAGGTCTCGAGGCAGTCGTCTTCGTCGGCGGCGTTGCGCTCGCACAACCTGCTACATCTATACCTATCGCCGCTATCGTTGGCATCATCACTGGCATTCTATGCGGGGTTATCGTGTACCAATTCGCCAGCCGAACAAGCAAGTATCTCGTCATCCCCCCCTGCCAAGTCCCTCCATTAACAGCATCTAAAAAACCCTGACAGCATTCAAAATATTCCTTATCTGCATGACGAACCTCATCTTACTCATTGGTGCCGGCCTCTTTTCAAAAGCCGTTTGGGCATTCCAAGAGAACGCGTTCATTCAGCTCATCGGTACATCCTCTGATGATGCTGGCGGAACAGGCCCTGGCACATATGACGTCCGAGGCAACGTTTGGCACCTCAATTGCTGTTCCTCGTCCTCGGGAGCTTGGTCCGTCTTTTACGCCATCTTTGGTTGGGAAAACAGTGCGACGTGTAAGGATCCCCTGTTCCTCTCGCTTTGACCACGTTATTGATCGATCGCGCACGCAAGTGGGTAGCGTGCTCTCGTACGTATTTTACTGGCTGGTCGTCATCGCCGTGCTCGTGTACTACAAGTTCCGAGAGGTAAAACCAGGCGGCCTTGCTTGTCAAGTAACACGGTTGAAAACCTTTCTTCCTTGACAGGGACGCACAAAGATCTTTGGATGGGAGTCGGCGAACGGAAAGCGCAGACGCCAACGACGCGAAGCTCGAGAGTTCGTCCGAGAGATCACCGTGAGCCCGACAGAGAAGGATTCGCAAGCCGACCGTCCAGCCGAGTAATAGGGCATCCACTCTATCTCCCATGGAACTCGTGTACTGGGCTCCTTGGCCCACAGTAAAATATCTTACCATTTACAAACTGTAGAAACTTCAAAGCTTCATCACCTACCCGTTCATGACATTATGCCAGACCATGTAGACAAAGTTCATCGGCCAGCTGTAAAATTATGCAAGATAACAATTTCGAGTTACAGACAAGATACAGCATAGATGGTTGATGATAGAAGAACACCGTTGAGATGATCTAAACGAGGAGTGTCCATGCGGAAAACGTCACGCAAGGAAAAAATAATAATGCAAGATTTGAGGATATTACCAAGATGAGTCAGTCCTCGAGATAACGCGCACGGCCGTACGTGGCGGGCTCTCGGACCTAGACCGATAGATCGAGCTTGAAGAGGCAATAGAGCAGCGTCGCGCTCTTACAAACCGGACACTCCGACTTTGCAACGACGGCTTGCGTGATGCACCTACATGACAGAAAACCAAACCCTCGGTTCGTAAAAGAACGTCGCATCACACACACACGTGCAACACACACACACCTTTTACAAAACAAATGGCCGCATATCGTCGCAGTCATGTCCTCGCACGGATCCACACGACAAATTCGGCAGTGCAAGCGGTGTGCCACGTTACTCGTACCCGTACCCGTGCTTGTTGCGTTCGCGACGTCCGAAGTTGGCACGCGTTCCTCGACGCGCGTAGACATAGGCACTGGCGCTACCATTTCCAGAGATTCAAGGGACGACGACGACGAAAGTCGTAGGGGAGTATGACCCGACGAAGGGGAACCGGCGCTGGTGGCGACCAATACTGCGCGGTTTTCGCGGATATAGTCGGGTATTCCATCGGCCGAAACGAACACCACCGAGTGGCTGGATGAGGTCGGAGAACTCTGCGTGCTGTCAGCATGTCAGTCGGCTTGTCTATATAGCGATGACGAAAAAAGGGGGGACATGACCTTGTATCAGAGAACGGCTCGGCCGAAACGGAGGACGCGGGAGACAGAGGTCGGGTATCGTTATTGATGGCAGTATCGGTTGTTTCGGAGGCGAGCAACGGTAATCGACTTACATCGCTGCCATGTTCCGAGGGCGTTGGCGAGGGAGATTCATATTGGCGTGAGTCCACATCGGGCTCCTCTCCGTTGATGACGCGCGAATTCACGGCCGCCTCATTTAATTGTTCGACGTGGGATGGCGTGGGCGACTGAGGCGACAAGAAAACGGACGATTCCGTCTGTGATGGGCTATTGTGAAACTCGTCACCAGGTCCACCGAGCGGACCAACAACTTCCGAAACAGATGGCAGCAGAATGCGATCGGGCTCCTCCAAAGGTTCTCGTGCGGCTTCCTCCCGGTCTGCTCTGGGGGGTTGCTTTTCTATTAAAGGAGACTCTTCATCGGGACTCCCCTAATTTTACAAAACCGAGTTAGCACGGTGCCAAGCTACTCATATGATCTGGCACTGACGTTTACGTTGCCACCTTCCCTGTCGTCTTCCATCTCCGCACTTGGGGCGTGCACGTGCCTGACGTGCTGTGTGGGGATGTAAGAAACGTGTCGTTCGCAATGACGCGGCGATCACACCAACCTCATCCATATCAGCCTGATTTCTCTTGCCTAGTCCGCAGAATGCACACGATGGATGCGCGGAAGAGTCCGCGTAATGCAACTCGAGACTGTCCGTATCAACAACAATCCCATCGCAATCCCAACAGACCACGACTGGGTGGTCTGATTCCACGTGCTGACAATGGATTCCATGTTAGTGAATGACAGCGCTCATCGATAAAAATGGTCGTGAGATCCTTACCGCACAAAGGGCAAGATCATCGGCAAAGGGTTTGCCACATTTGCTACACGTCGGATGACTGAGCAGATGATCCTGCAGCATCTCGTCCGAGCAACACCGAGTCACACAGAGATGACATGAGAAGGACCGAAGACCTTCCATGTGTTCCTGAAGTAACAGCGCGTCATCGAACTGTGTGTAGCATACCAGGCAATGAGGTCGGAACATAGCTGCACGGAAAGCGCAAACGTGATCCCGAAGAGCGTCTTCAGCTTCAAAGACCGTAAGGCAGTGTGTACACTGGGGAATAACGCTACGGAGATCCGTAGAATCATCCTGATGTTTATCATCAGTGGAGACGACATTCCCCGCATCATCTGGCACAGGCTTGTCTGTGCTCGATGACTCGGAAGACGTTCGTCGACATATCGAGCATATGCAGGGGTCGAGCGAATGTGCGCAGGGCCGAGGCTGCTCGATGGTAGCCCCCTCGCTGGGTGCATCTGTGGAAGCAATTCCGCTTGTCGAGTGAAACATTTCACCTTCGTCCATTGCCGAATCTGACGAATGAGAAGGAGAAGCGGATGACTCTGACCCTTCATCCGTGCCTTGGGTGACGGCAGAAGTTGATGACGCGTCATCAACACTTGCCGTCGACTTTGGAGAATTTGACGACAGTAAACCAAGGAAAGATGGGCGGGTGGAGCGTGTGACACTATTGGCGGGGTTGCCACTGCAGGACTTCTCGTGTGCGCTCTTGGAGCCTAGGGTGATGAACTTTATCGTACAATAGCCACACTTGATGTGCGGCGTGGACTGCTCGTGCTGCCGGAGCGCTTCAACGCGGGCGAAGCGCTTACCGCAGGGCTTGCACTCAAACTTGTAGTGCTTAGCATGTTCGTGCTGCCGGCGCGCTTCTGCCTGGGTGAAGCTCTCACTGCAGAACTCGCACTCAAAGTAGTGCTTAGCATGTTCGTGCTGCTCCCGTGCATCCTCCGAGCGAAACTCGTCATAACAGTAGTGACATTCGAACATGGGTTGGTGTTTAGCCTCTTGATGGGCCAAACGCCCGGCGTCCGTGGAGAATTCCCGATCGCAGTATTCGCACTCGAAGGAGGAATGCTTGTCTCTGGTGTGTTGCTCGAGGGCAGTTTCGGAGCCCAGTTGCTTGTTACACGTTTCACAACCATAGCTTGTAGGAGCCGTACGGTGTTTATTGGATTGCATGTGCTGGTAGAGGGGTCGTCAGGTGGCACCACAGGCGATCTCGGGAAGAAAGTACTGACCATTCGGATGGCGTTGTCATCTATGAAGGAACGACCGGGACAGCGGGAACAGAAAGGCATTATTGTCAACGCGAGCGGGGCAACAGATGACAGCGATAGAGTGGTAGTACCAGGCCGTACAGCATAAACTTGAAGCTTGATCCCTTTCGCACGGTTCGAGCCGCGCTAACCTCTCCATATGAAGTAGTAGTAGTACTGTGAAAGTTCCACTCCCATCAAAGTGTTCTGGGCCTACGCATATCCACGCCCTGGAGAGAACACGATCACCGATGCTGGCAGCTTCAAGTCGTGTCTTTCTGTCATCCCTTTCCCTCCGCTACACGCAAGATCAACATCTCTGGCGACCCACGCTACAAATCGGTCAGCACAGTTTGGGCCGTAATGCCACAAAACAGGACTCCAAGTACCACCATTGACGTGTACACGCACGAGAACGCGATCTCTGTCTCACTTCCTACCCCATACGATACCGCCAAATACGCGATATCAGGGAGCGTGTACCGTAGTAGCGTGGACTGTCCACGAGAAACGTAATCATGGTGAAATGGGGATCTATGTTCTTCTGTCATGTATTCCTTCACCGTCCTCGCATGGCACACTAATCGATGACAGATCATGCGCGTCAAAATTGCGTTCGGGAAGACCGAGATTGAATATTGCGCGAGCCCGAGCTTGGCAGCGATGCCAACTGAAGAACTTGGTCCCGAGCGTGGCGGCGGCCTAGCGGACCAGGACCCCCGGGGATGATTTGGCACGGGTTGAAACGAGCGCCACGACGAGTGAAGGAATGATGCTCATTGAGGTAGGCTTACCAGATTGGAGGGTACGGTGATGGCGCAAAGGTTGCCATACACGATTTGACAACGGTACATCTGGAACGAAGCGAGTAAGTTGACATCATTCATCCACCCGATCTTACCGTAAGGGCCCATCTCATCTGCCAGAGAATGATGACGACGGCGTCCCAACATCCATATATAAATCTGACGTATATGTCGCCCCCTACGCTTTCGGCCCTGATATTTTCGATCCAGCAAGCACATTCACATTTTAAGACCGTTTGTTTATCCCTTCGGTAGTCACTCATATCGCAATCAAGAGCCCATCACACTGCCGATGTGACAACGTAAAACGCGTCGGATTTCTGACGCTCTTCTGCCAGCCAGGAGGATACGCATAGTTTTGAATAGAAGACCGCGTCGCCGGACTCATCATAGAGGATGTCTTGCAGATCGATTCCCACATAGAACGAGTTCTCGGATAAAATGTCATTCGAGATAGTTGAGGCGCACGACACGGTTCAAGGAAATTCGCCTCGCGGACATCTTGGAAGATCCCCTTTTTGATTTTATACAACACAGGATATCTAGGTCCTGCGGATCCTACCATGTAGATCAAGGGGCTTCGGGCCAGGTGATCAGGGCCGATAGACAATGTATAGTTGTCGAGAAGACAACCGTCGGGCCATTGCGGTCGCATCATGGGGACGATCCGAATTTACTGTAAATCTGGCTGCGTATGTTCGAGAGTCGCGACGTACGTAGTTACATCCTATTTTGACGGAGAGAAAATTCAAAGATACACGGATTCTGCGCGATCGAGGGCGGCCCCAGCTGAGGTGTTCTGCGGTAGTACACAAGTCTTGCGCAGCATGGACGACGTCGGCAAAAAAAAAGTGGTATTCACAAAATTCATATATCACCGCTCACCGCTATCTTGAGGTTAACCCAAGCCGTGCTGAAGTGGGGAAGTTGACTGCGACTCCTCCCAAGTACTGAGTGACTAAGACTGAGGGTGTCAGAAAATGTGGACGCAGGTACTGTCGTCTTCGGTTATCGTGAGATCACGACAGATGCAAAGAACTGGAGTGAATTATCAGATCATTCACTACCGCTCATACTAAATAGTCGGGAACCGTGACCAAACGAGACCAGGTGAGTATCATGATACAACACAATTCATACACTGGGCATCAGCCATGTACATACTTAAAACCACAGCATATCGTGACGCTTAAATGACAGTAAAGTTGGGACTTGGGAGACGAGTTACTACACCATATTCAAGCCGATGTATCAATGCGGAACAGACAATACAGCAGCGTCGGTGCCTCGCAAACAGGACAACGTGCGTCTTTCATAACGGCCGTAGAAATACATCTGCATCCAGTTCAGAACGTGCGGGTCAGGAGGAAATCATTCAAGACCACACGTACTCGTAACAAAACAAGTGGCCACATGTAGTCGTCGTCGGTTCTTCGCAGTGATCTTTATAGCAGGACCTACAGTGATATGACGGCGAAGGCATCCCACTTGACCGTCTGTTGTATGCGTGGGGGGATACATGATTTGCTTGGCCATTGGTCCACTTTCTGGTCGGACGCCTGAGAGCCGAAAAACGCGGTAATTTACTGACGCCTGCATTGCAGATCATAAGGGATGATTTACACGTGAAGCACAGAGCGAAGGCATACCGTTCATCTTCAAATTACCCGCACCTGGCCGAGGGAGTACAACCGGTGGATCGAGGGATGAATCACTCGACGTGGAATGTCTGTCCCATCCAGAATCCGACATGATATTGTCGACAAATCGGACCTCACGGCGGCGCCCTCGTTCACCTATAGCAAGTCCCGTGGAAGATAAAACGGGCGATGAAATACCAGGACTACGAGATACTGGACGAGATGGTTCTTGCGCCTGATGCGTGAGGGATAGATATGCCCGTGCCTCGCGAAGGTACTCTGGCGTCACGCTCGCGGAGACGCTGATGCCGGCCGACTCGGGAGAGATAGAACTGGGACATCCCGAGTTACTAGAATAAAACGTCAGTAAAACATCCAGTCTGCGCGAATCAATCTTAACACGACCTTACGCTACCAATTAACTGTGTCGAGCTTGGAACCAGCAAGCTCAACTGCGGGATAGTATGATCAGACACTGCGGTCTGACTTGCGGAAAATGTGCCGCCTATCCCCTTGGATGAAGATATAGAATGGGGATGAGGCGAGGATCTTCCAGAACCCGTATCACTTGTCATCGTCCAACCCGATGAGGACGACGGGGATGCGGCACCCGGATCAGGTAATCTAACGACGGGGGAGATCAAGTGAGGAGAACGCGTAAAGGAACTGCTAGAATTGCTCTCCACATCATCATGTTCCCCCACAGTCACTGCGATGCCGCTAACCCTTTGAGACAGTGGAAACAATGAGGGCGGTTCAGGCCGTGGGCTGAACGGGCTATCGGAGTCGACTGATTGGATTGTCGGCACGCTGGATATGAGAGGTGTCCCAACCGCTGGAAGCGTCGACAAGGGAGAGTGGTCAAACTCGGGAGATGCCTTCAGATCTTCGCCAGCGTCCAGGGAAAGTGATTGGAGGGTCACATTCCACGACTGTCCGATAGGAGATTGTTGTTCAACAGAAAGGGTAGAACTGCGCGAATGCGACCCCAATGAGCCACCGGATTCAGCAGTTACCCTTTGAGATCTAGGGCTAGAGTAACCGCTCAGACTGGGGGGTAAGGGGATGAATGATGCATATGGGAGATTCGCACTACCCTCGAAGCCCCAAACAGGGTCGAAGGCTCGAGCACTCAATAATGGACTCGAAAGATCATCATGGGGAATCTTGTCCTCGCGGTCGGGCTCAACAGCCGAAACATCAGAATGTCTCTGGTCACCGAAGCATGGACGGTGGACGATGAAAAGATGCTAGAAAGTAGGAGCAGGGTTGGCACTAGGTTATTGGTAGTAAGTTCTAGGTCTTACGTATTGGTACGCATCCGCGTCAGCAAACCTGATATTGCAATCTTGGCATTTCGGATGATTGAAAAAATGCTTGATATGATTCTGTAAGATATCCGGGGTATCAAAGTGCCATTGGCACAAATAACAATGACACTCGGGATGTGCTAAAGCGCCATGCTGCACGATTCAAGGTCAAGGGAGAACCAACGGCGGGTCTTATCGCTTACGTCCGTGTAATCAAACTGATCGCTGAACCCGATACTACATTTCTCGCACTTGGGATGGTTCGGCGAACTCAAATAGTGGATAGCGAGTCCTTCCTGATCGAAAAGTTCACCCTCACATACATGACAAGCGATGCGTGGGTGAACTTCATCGACGTGCTGCAAACCCTGATTAGTCCTTTCATTCCCACCTTAATCAAGTGTGACACTTACGGCGGTATGCGTGTCGTCGTTCTCGAATCCAAGATGACACTTTTCACAGTAAGGGTGGACATTGCTCGGGGAATCCTTGTAGTGTTCAAGGAGCTGATCTTCCTCGGCATAGGCCAAGCCGCATGAGTGGCATGCGTAAGGGGAGCGATGCTGCTCCAGGTGCTCCTCCAATGCTCTCATGTCCATATAGATGCCATCATGGCAAATGGGGCACGAATGAACTGTAACGACATGGACGTCGAGCTCCGTTTGGGACAAACAAGTCTCGTAACAGACGTCACACTGAAAGGCGGGGCGGCGTTTCGTGGGTGCATGGGCTTCTGCTCCAGGCTCCGCGGAAGCTCGGAGAGAGCTCGGCTTTGGGCTGGGCTGCGGAGAAGCAGCATGAACTAAATTCATATGCTAATGGGTCCAAGTGAATATCGGGAGACTCCTTAACTCCGAGTGCGGGACTTACCACGAGTAATGCGTTATCATCCTCAAAGCCGAGACAGCAAGCGACACAGACTGGATGATCGTTATCTGCGGCAACGAAATGAAGCTTGCGCTCCTCCTCTGTCTGGTACCGCGTCCCGCACCTCTTGCATAGAATAGGATGGGAATGCTCGATCATGTGATCGGACAACGTCTGGGCATCTCTCAAAATACCATCTTGGCATACGGCACACGAGTGTATGGTGTCAACGTGTTCTTCGAGCGTGGCTGTTGAGGGACAGATAAAGTGGCAAATAACGCACTCCACCCCTGGATGCTTTGCAGCCATGTGGGCTTGCAAGCCCACCTGACCTTTAAATGGTTTCTTGCAAAGATCGCAGACAACGGGCCCTTTCCCGGGAGAGTTGGGGGCGACATTCTTGTTACTTGTAGACTGAGGGCTCGCCGGACGAATGACAACTGGACTGGAGGTTCTCGGGGAAGCAAGGGTGGCGTCGGAAGCAAACTCCGCCTGACGACTGCTCGGTTGAGTCTTTTGGTGCACTTGCTTAAAGTGGTCATTCCACTCGAGGAGGGAGGAAGATAGGTAACTGCACTTTGAGCACGAGATCTTCCCATGGGAGGACCGATGCGTCTCCAACTCAGCAACAGAGTCGAAGTTTGCTTGGCACTCGCTGCAGCGATGTATGACACGCTGTTCGACCATGTTCAATTCGTTGGTCGTCGCATTGCCGTTCACGGCAGTTGAAGATGCAGAGACTTCGCGAAGCTCTGATTGGGGAGCAAGTTCATCGGAGGTTGAGAATTTAGGGGAGGACGCCGAGCGCGGATAGTGTTGTTTAGCCTTCTGGTGGCTAAGCAAACCGCCTGGAGTGGTGAACTTCTTGTTGCAGATGCAACATTGGGTGGCGGGGACGAGTTGAGAAGGATGTCCTACGGGGTTAAGAGGTACCTTCGAGTGTACCTCTGAGATATGCTAGAAAGTGGACAAAACGTCAGACGATGGTGGCCCCTGACGAGCAAGCAACCAGGTTACATTCGTCAATTCGCCAATTTCGACGAACGAAGGCTGGTCGCCAGTTGGGCAAAGCAGGCAAAGGGGCATAGGTGGTAAGATCGTAGTGTCTGTGACGGCTATGCTCACCCCAGGTCCAGTCTTATAAGAGACCGTTGCCCCAATACACGACTTCGCCGCGTGTTTTGAAAGGGCTGCTCACCTCACTTCGTCGACTGACCCAGATGCGGATTTGTGTGTCCAGAAGCCATAGCACACAGCATGCTTTTCCAATGCGTACTGTAGAAAATTTCCTTCGCTATCAATCTGACCGAACGGCGGATTGAGATCCCGGTGTTCAGCATGGTTCCCCCCTTGCGTCGCGAGGTGGGAATCGCCCGGTCCTTAAAAGTAATTCGTTTACTGTAATGAAAATGGGCGTCTGCATGGTGGAGCTCCGTGATGAATTCAGATTCTTTAGCCGAAAAATTAATGACTATCGCCATTTTGAAGTCGAGCCAACACTTTTTGCACTGGCAGGACCCCCCGGACGTGTTGAAGAACTTGAAGTGCTCCACTAAATTTTGCTCTCGGACTCCGATTGCTGGTCCCTCGAAATAGTCGAGTAAAAAAAGAGGGTAACCTGGCCCGGTCGGCCGCAATGTCAAGCTCGAAGATCAATAGGAACAAACTGCAAACACTGACTATATCATTTGTTTGGAATTTGCCGGTAGAGTTTGAACTTTGGACCACCGCGACCTTGAACCCCATTGACAGTCGATTGAAGGCTCACAATTCGCAAGTCGATGTTTAGTATGAGTCGTCTGGGACGCGGTATTCCATCCAGTCGACATGACTGTCCTGGTCACTCCTGCGTCTTCTTAGGATATCGCCTACGACTTGCTTGGGGCCTTGGACCGACTTCTATCGACCGACAATCAGCAGGCCGAGCACATCAAAGTAGAATGATTCAAGCCTGATTTCTTGGGAGTCTTGAGGAAGAGAAACAAGCTCCATCATCAAGTGACACCCCAACGTGAACAGTTTTCCGCAGGACAAGTTTTGAAGACATCTGAGATTCAGGTTCGTTTCATTATTTCGTTAGGATCCGCGACACGCGTTTTTTTTACTTTATCACAAGTCTCAGGACCCTGCATCACATTCTCTACCCCGCGCATTTGTGCTATCGCAACAGAAAATGTCCTTGGGGAGACGTTCGCCAATCTCTCACTAACAAGACCGTTACTTTCCGCTGCGAAAGGCTGTGACCCTTGCCCCAGAGTCCGGGCAATCGTTCTGTAAGATGGCTGCATTTTTGAAGGTCAAGATCTCACCCTTCACTATATACGTATCCATGGTCTCGACTTTGCCTCTGGCTGATTGCCCGACGCGGAGTGGGTGTTCCTTGCACTGGACGACCCGTCTTCGCAAAGCCCATCTTGATGCAGGAATATCCATCAAGATGGGCTTTGTGTCCAGCTGGTATGCAAGAGTGGCGCAGTAAGAACATGTAACCATAGCCATCGTACCATCGCTTAATCATGTATCTCAAGATCTCATCCTCAAACCCATATCAACTCGGCTACTCTGCTCCAGATTTGTGAAATACTAGGATCTCGACCGATATCGGTGTCTTCGGGGGTCAAGCAAATCGCCATTAATATTCTAGGCGATGAGAACATTCTTGTACTGTCCAGCCGCTCGCTGTGACCAGCTAGACTTCGATGACGACTGATTTTGATTTCATCCAAGTTATGTGCGAGCGCAACGATGGCAAACTGGCTGCAACAGATGAAGATGTCCAAACTCAACCGAGGACTCAGGCCCCAGGCTCGGCGAGGCCAATAGAACACAGTTTTGGTACCAGGGTTTCTTTCTTTGGTCTTCATATGTCATGGCATGGTGCGCGAGGGAAGCGTTTCTTTCTCATCCACTTGCCGTGAGAGTGCTCATTCTGTAGGAAGGAAGCTGGCATCGAGAAACCTAATAGCACCCAGCCTAGACCACACCCAGAAGACAGCTATGGCGACTGTATGAGGCAGGCTCGAAGCGAACCAATTAGTATTTCGCAGCTGTCATCAGTTGTCCATCCGCCACCTTCAGAACCGTGACATCCACTTCTCATACCGTCACTGCGGTGACCGAACATTCGGTAGCTACTTCCCGCAGTACGAATCCGGCAGGTTTTTTTTATGAGGATGTGATAAAGACGGTTTGTCGAACCAGGCTAACAACCCCAAAGATATCGACTCTAGTGAATGCAACAAGTTTGGATCCGAGATTCCAGATAGGAATTTTAGGTCCCAACCGTCCTCGCCACTGGCTGTCGATGCATTCGAGAATAGAGATACCTTGAAAGCGTTACATTTTTACATAAATATGGTACTAGTTCTTTGCCTCATAAATCAGACAGTAGGCTACTAATCATGTCCATGGCGTAGCTTAGTCGATGAAAAATTTGTAGGCCGCTCGCCATGCTTTATTCCCACCTCGTTCGATGACATCCTGGAAGACGAGGTAAGCATCCGAGATTATGAGGAGGACTTTTATGCTCACCCCATGGCAAGGGATTATCCGGTCAAACTCCCATGAAGCCACCGTCTGTGCGTCGCGTTTCATCGCTCTACGGATGATGTGAACTCCACATCCAGCCAAAAGCTAACGAGACAGGCACTGATCCGAACTCACTCGACGTCAATGGCGACACCTTGAATGACCTTTTGGTGAGCCCATGAATCCGGTTTCAAAGTTGCTTGAGGAATCCATCTGGAAGCTTTCGAGTACTAGGGACAGTTAAAGTGGACCACTCGACGAACGAGCTCATACCACCCACTTGTTCAGTTGCTGGCAGATTATACAACAGGTCTGCTTGAATCAGAGACCTAGAAGCAACGTGAAGGAATGCAACATCTTTATTTCTGAAGCCAGGGAAATAACTAAAGTCGTCTGAGCCCGCGTTCTGTAACATGTTTCTTCTTGGTGGACGTACCAGTGCTTGATCTTTGGAATAGTTAGTTGTGAATCCAGAGTACGCCAAGTTGACTTACATCTTCTTCAAAACCATACTGCGTGTCGGGTGGATCGCGACCCCAGACTGAGCACAGGGCCGTAGTTAACTTCGCTGCACCGCACTGACTCGAAACGAGCGCAAGTACTCACGTCCGTCAAATGGAAATGATTTTTCGTTCATCCTTTTGATCGTGTCTTCCACTCCAATGACCTTGGCATTAGGGTACGTCATTTTAAACTCCAACAGATAGAGATGATGAACGGTATCCGGATTGATGATGTACCTGTGCATGTGTAAAGACGACAAAGTAAGAGCATCCAAACAATATACTTGACTGGACCGAGCTCGTTGATCTTGGTTTTCGTTTCATGGTCCAGAGGGGTCGAGGCGAGCACCCAAACACCACCGTCTCTTAATTTGACAGCCATCGATCTACCACCGATAGGAAATACGCCATATCTAGCGAACGGGCTAGAGGAAAGATAAATCGGTCGGTTCGTTCGTTCGGTGCAGAACCGTGACAAACCGGGAGAACGTCCAAACGTCCTTGGCAACCTGTTTCATTACATCGTAGTGTAGCCTTAAGAAATCGGGAATGGGGAGATGTTACCTGGCGGATAACGGTATCTCCCATGCTTTCTCTGGTAATTTCTTGACTGAACAATTCAGTGGAAGCCTTCTGAGGTGGAGGTTGTGGTGAGGCCCTAGTGCGGTGAGGTGGAGGGGAGGATATACCTCGTGATGATGACGTCAGACCGCAAGATGAAACATGCCCAGAAAACGTGAAAGATGGTGGTATATTTATCCGAGGGTAGTAAGTAGTCCGAAAGTAAGTACTGTGTTTTTAATCATATCGTACATACGCGTAAGCCGGCTGAAGGGCAAAACGTGATAATACACTAATGGTACGAGTTGGGCACCTGGCCATTAGGTGCACTATGGTAAAACGTCGGTGAATCATAAATGAACGCATCAAGCTCCGAATCAGAACCGCTCTCATCTCCAGAATCGTCTGAGTAATCATTTGATTTGTAGATATGAAAGACGTCCGTAAATGGCGTCTGAGGGGCATCGTTGGAGTTGTCCGTCGACCGGGCGATGATGGATGCCACGCGTTCCTCCAACTGCTGGCTCGGTACCAAAACACGGAGGTGCGGTTTCGTGTTCTGGAAAAATTCACTCAGCTCGTGGAGGTCCTGGACCAAAACGCCAAGGTCCTCGTCCAGTGTGTCGGCGAATGACATGATCTGCGAACGTGACTGTAGATCGATATACGATGGGCGGAGCGCACCGATGCACGTTTGCGCGACTGCCATCATGTTGTTCCTGCAAATAGATCGCCGGGATTTGATTCGAGAGATACACCATCCCGAATCTTCAGGAACGCCAAATATTTCTCCATCGTCTATAGACGCAGCATTGACTGAGGTATGCATGCTCATTCGGAGAACATTGCGCGAATTTTGTCCCCCAGACACCTTTGTCGGCTCCTCAAGAACGTCAAGTGCCTGAGCAGCCAGGTCACCCTCGACAAGTCGCAGCAACGGCATGAGGTGTTCGGTCGCGAGTGAGTGATGTGTGTTTCGTGGGTCACGTTGCTGGAAGAACACCTTCAACACTTGCATCGCGTGAATGCGCACCCAGTTCTCTTTATTGAGCACCAGGCCTAGAAGGAGCGTGGCGATATCCGACCAGCATGTTGCCGAATAATATTCACGAAGTCCGGCGATAGACTGTCGAAGGAAGTCATCCTTGGTACGGAAGCGATTCTTGACAAAGGAGGTCATGATGCGAGAGATGGTGTCCCGGCCTTCTTGTGAAGCAAGGTTGGCGATGGAAGTGCAAAAGTCGTCGAGGGCGGCATCGCGATTGTCGCCAGACATGGAATGTAAACACCACGGAAGGGAGAGGGCGAAAAGATCACAAACACGACGTTCGGAGGGTTCAATGAGTCGGGAGTCTGAGATTCTAGTCAGCCGCTGAAGTGCTGCGAAGGTGTCAGCCATAGTAGTGGCCGAGCGTAAGCCACTCAGAAGGCATGTCTGTAAACTGTGCATGCCGTTCCAAGATTCTGGACGCTGAGCGAGTGTTGATTCGACGAACTCCATGTTGTTTAAATCCAACTTGCCAAGTAACATGATTAAGAGTTTGACCGCTGCGGCGAATTCCGATTCAACAACTGTCATAAGACATGATGCTGTGGCCCAGAAGAGACGGGGAAGGAGGGTAGGATTGAGATCATCCGAAGCCACAACGACCATAAGCGTAGACATGACCGCCTCAGCAAAGTGGTGGAGCTCAGTTTCATCGTCACTTATGGCAGAGCACAAGCAACTAAGTATATGCCCAAGGACGTCTTGAGAGAGAGGGACCTTCAGCAACCGGAAGACTTGAAGAGAACGTTTGGCGATGCCGCGAATATGGCAATGTTCAACGTAGGATATAGATAACGCAGCTAGATTCTTCGCCAGGTCCGAGACGAATTGCCCAATGACGGACACCACTTGATCAACGATGTACTTCATGCGTGGCATAACTACCTCCTCCGGATCACTTTCCGACCAAAAAAGTGAATCCTCCTGGTCCTCCATGGTCGTGATGATTGATAGCAGAGACGCTCGAGTAGGTTGTCCCGCCTTGTCAGTGGCTGATGGGTACCGGGGTACGCAAGCTCTCATCAACTGAAACAGCATACGACGCGCAGCTGATCGCAGCATTGAGACCCTGTGATCCAGATGAGAGAGGACGGCCGAGAGGATGACGGGTATCTGTTCGTGGTTTGTCCACATGCGTTCGAGGGAGACAGAGCCAATATACACCATTGCATACTGAGCGGGACCCAAGAGTTGGCGGGGCTGGTCGTCCGCGAATAGCACGTCGAGATCAGACCACAGCTCGAGTTCCTCCGGAGTCGGTTGCTCAAGCCGGTGCTCAAATGTAGGTAGCATCCTTTCTGGCCCGCAGACGCCGCATAGCTCCTGGAAGATCTGTACACCTGCCGCTGAACGAGACAAGCACGCAATAACTTCGGAGGCACACTTGACAAAGGCATTCGTAGCGACCTTGAGGGATTCGTTGATTAGGAAGGATGTAATGGCTCGCCCAGCTAATGGGTCTGGCGCCTCAATGAGCCGAGCCCAAATCGCCGCGATTTGCTCGGGTTGCGCATGACTAAATCGCTTGGTAAGAGCGAGCAAGTGATACACAACCAGGCTGCCCTTCGATGTCAAGGCCAGCTTCGACGTGTCAGGCGCACTGATCTCGAGGTTTGGTATCCAATGTTCCAAGCCTTGTAGCATGAGGTGACAAACTCTTTCGTTACCATGGCGGTGAACACGTAAGAGTAGTGCCGTAACCTCTGTGAGGATATCGAAGGCTTGCTCTGGATGCTCGCCTGCAAGACATTCCCCAACTAGTCGATGGGCTTGAAGATAAACGCTAGGGGTATCGTTGGCCACCATGGCTTCGAGCTCTGCCATGGCAATCACGCCTGCGGACTGCTCATGAATGGCCACAAGAATATTGAATGCGTGCCATCGGATCGTGGCGTTTCCATGACATAGGTTGGCTAATCCAAGGCAGGCAACCTGCGCAAATGTGAATGGGTGACCTGATACGTTGCAGATCACATCCATGATGGTCTCGAAGAACGCGGCACTGCTCAGTGTGATGGTCGCCGAATCACAGAACCCTCGGCGAAGGACGTCTACTAGTAGATCTGCGCCAGGATGAGGCAAGATGAGGAGAGACCGTAGTGCCTTTCTAAAAGGAGATAACAGGTCAAATGTGTCAAATGCAACTTTCACGACGAACAGGCGAGCTTACTTAGCACAGATCACCAATGGGACTTGGGCGTCCTCAAATACAGCATGAATTCGATCCAGAATCTGAGCAACCTCGAGCGGTTTAGGAGGATCTGGGGTGAGACGTTCGATTGGAGAGTTCAATTCGAGGGTGTCGGCCGAACGATAAGCCTTTTGCTACAGCATACAGAGAGTAAGATATTGTGCTTCGGAATAAATCACAACTTACACAAAGAGACGACAAGGCACCGACAGATGCATATGACAACATTTTAGTCTCGTGTTGAAATCGCTCGCCAGCATCTGATTCCGCCTCAGGGTCTTTGATGGCTGCGGCAGCAGCCCTTTGCATCAAGATGAACTTTGTTTTGGCGGATTCGTTCTGTGGACCATATTGGCACCATTCTTCACACGTACGGTATAGAGAAAGATGGACGTTGGAAGGGGTGCCGTCCGCCTCAGGAAGATCGTCCGAACCATCGAAAAGACGCTCAA
>JBBPRX010000319.1:0-17290 GCA_038093195.1 Boletus fagicola
ATACTAAAGACAATTCTCCTTTTGTCAGTAGGAAAAAGCTTGGAATGACATTTTAATTTGATGTTTTTCTTGCCTTGATGGATCTTGTTGATCATTCTGGACACAATAGATTTCCCTAGACCAGTTTTGGAGGATATCCTCCTAGTAGAAAGGCAAGATTTAGAGTGAAACACAAAATTGGCTCTAGTAAACATAGAACTGAGTTTTATAGTAAAATAAGGTTGGCTGGGTGGTGTCCATGCCATTTATATTGCTAAGGATGATGTAGGTGACATAATCAGATAGTTTTGAAGCACAGCATTCATCAGAATCTGATGCTATTTACTAAATAGTGACCAACAATATCATGGTCAAATAAGTGTCCCAATGACATGTCATTTTAATATGGTTATATCTCAGTGCCATGGCAACCAAATCACATGACCAAGGGCTCATTGTCAAGGTGGGGGTTAGGGCTAGCAATGTCCCAGCAAGCATTAGGGTTATTCATTTTTGGTTCTCTTGCAACTATCAAATTCTTCCAACACAGCCCAACATTGGGACACTTTTTTGAGCCACTGTATATACAGTATACTAGGAGAAGGCTTTAGGGCCAGCCAGGCTAAATAAGGAAACTAAGGTAAGGGCAGGCATAGACACGTAGGGACGTGTCACGACACAAGACATGAAATGTGTATGAGGTAAGGATCATGAGATCACATATGAGAGAATGTGATTGAGGAGGAAGTGTCCGAGGGAAGAATTGGAATGTGTAGATGTGTAAGGACGCGTTGTGATGCGAGACACCAAACACATGAAGAGCAGGGGTCAGTGAGGCTGTGTAGGAACAGCCTCAGGAGGGAAGAGGGTGTCATCAAAGAGGTCATTCCAGATGGAGTCTGGTATGGTGAACTCTTCCAAGCCAGAGAGTATGCTGTCCTTGAGGGTCCAACCAGGATGGTAACTGGCAGTGGTCTCCTGGGTAGTCAGAGGAAAGGAAAAACCAGGGTTTGTTTCACCAATCATAACACCCATCCTCAATTGAAGGAATTCAGTGTGGGTTTTTGGCAATGTTATGTAGCTGGATGTTGCAGGCATTATCCCCAGCATTCAAGACATCTACTATTGCATCGACTTGAAGGTTGACACACCAGGGAGCAAGGTATGTATGTATTACATATATGTATTATAGTATTCACAGCTAGCTCTATTAATCCACTGTTTAAAAATTGAGCAGATTGTTGTTTTCTGCATTTGCCACAATGTCAATTACCCACTGTCTTCTTTGTAGGCAAATGCAATGAAATTAAATCAATCAGTCTCCCAGACTATTGATTTGCCTTCCACAGATGGCACACTATAAGCTAGGGATGTATCTATCTCCTAGACAAGACAGTGGACTAGCTTGCTAGCACTTGAATTAGTAAAAAAACTTAGTGTAACCAGTTATGTGGGTTGTTCACCAATCCTCAACAATGTTTATAGATTGGGGATATGAAGGGTACTTCAACAAAGGTCTGGTTGTTAATGGTAGTGCACTAGTGTCTAGGCACTTATGTAGAAAGGTACTAGTCAACACTTGTTTGGTTGCTAGATAAATGAGTTGGTTGATGGATTGCTATGAAAGTGTTTCTTAGAAAGGTTAGTAGCTTTGTGTAGCAGTAATCCAATAATATAGTGGATTGTAAGATTGGTAATGTAATTCCAATGTTGATTGGAATGTAGTAGTAGCGGTTCACTTAGTTCATGCAGATAGGTTTCAATAACTCAATTTTATTGTGCAACTAAGGAGTTTGCAAGTGAGGCCTCTCTCTGTACTATCACTTACAGTATCCCTTGAGGTGGATAGTCAGATGAGTAGTAGAATGATAATGGTAGTATCGGTAGTACTAGATTGTTGGGGATCTATTCCTTTTATGTAGTTGCCCTTGTTGGATTTTCTCCCTAAAAGTGTCCTATTACACTTGTCCACTCTGGATACAAGTCTTTTTCTTCTAACAACTTAGCTAGCAGTGTAAAGAAAAGTGGAAAATTGCCTACACTAGGCCCTTTGTGGGTTACCTGTGGGAAACTCCAAATATGGTTAATCAGAGATTAGATCTTCTGATGACCAGATTTTACAGAAATACCTAATAACAAGCTGGTTCTGATAAAAAAGATGATTTTTCTAAGGGACCTCAAAGCTCTCCTTATATATGTATTTTACAGTGGCTGTGCTAGCCAATCAGAAGTCTTGATGGCTGCTTACAGAATGCCAAGAGAATTATGAGTCATATATAGTAATATAACCATTTATGTACTAAAGTTTGATGCCAAGTAAATGCTGAGAGAATTATGAGTTACAATGAGTCATGCTTAGTTACATGATCACTTTCCCATGCTGGCACTTAGCTATATGGTTATTATTTAGAGAAATATATAGCAATGTACTGAATGTAGTGACAAGGCTATATGTAGTTTGAAGGGTTTTGGTGATTACTCTCCAGTCTTTGGGTGAAATAATCTAAGAAATTAGGGGTAGATGGGTCATACTAAGAGTCATCTGGCCCTAAGGTATTGGAAGATTCTAATTGCTAGAAGTGGTAGAATTTATGGTTTTTGGGTGGTAGCTTTTCTGGCCATGCATGAAACTAGTTTGATGTAGGTCACTGCCATTGCATCGACAGCTACAGCAAGTACATGCAGAGCATGAAGAATTCACCAAGGCCACTGGGCTTCCATTCCCAATTCCCCTCCAGACTACTTCCACATCTACTGTACCTCCTTGCTCCCATTGAATTCTCCCCACACTACCTCCATGTCCCATTCCTTTCCCTGGGCCAATCCTACCCAGCCTAGTCCCATGCCCACTTCCTCACCCTCATTGAATCCTCTCCCCTCACTCTGTTCCATGTCTAGTTTTCATGGCTCAGAATTGACCAACTTTGGTGTTGACCTCTGTGTAGTGTGTTCCAATCATGACAATTGTCTTTCTGATTCCAAGCACAACAATTCTTTTTCTTCTGTTTTTGATTCTGAGCTTGAAGAACTTTGTACAGCAAACCCCATACATGCTCTTCCTTATTCCTTCCTGATCTGGCAAGGCTCAGATATGCATCTTCCCCCCCCCACACAAATTCTCACCTTATCAGAGATTGTCAACCAGAGGCTGGAGGTAGATCATGGGTGCATCAATCAGGTAGATTGTGTTACAATTGGGTATGCTTTTTCCTAAAGCAACTCCCCTTCACTTCCTTCCCACATACCCCGAGTCATGATCTCCAATGGAGACCCATCACCCCTGACACTACTCTAGAAGACCTACCCTTAGATCCCCTGTGGTTCCCTCCTAGATGACTACCCCCAGTAGTTCCCTTGGACCCTCCCTGGATCCTCATCCCTTGATCCCTGTCACAGACTCCCCTTCAATGACTACTCCCAATAGTCGCCCTACCAGACTCCTCCCTTGGATCCCCTCCCAATGGCTATTCCCCATAGCCCTCATCTGACTTCACCTGAGTGCTGTCCCCCCACAGCCTCCCTTGATGCTGTACCCACAGCATCATTGATCCTACCCTTCCTGAGTCATCACCCAGATGATCCTATCCTTCCTAAAGGCTATCCCCATCACCTTCCTGATCCTGGTTCACCTGAGAGCTGGTCCTCATAGCCTCTCTTCCAGTTTCACCCTTCCTTCCCCATCTCACCCTTAATGTGCAACCTCATGCTCCTACATGACATGATGTGTCTCTCCCTGCCTCATCCCTAGACACATAACCCCATGACCTGATGCGACACAATGCATCTTTCCTTTCAGGGCATTCTCCCCTGCCCTAAAGACTCTTACCATATCTGGGCAACCTGCCCTTAATCATCTCATAGTAGTATATAAGTTAGAGTGCTGCCTGTAATGTCTCTTTAACTTGAACCTACTCATTCCTGCGTACTCTTGACTGCACAAGCCCTCATGCTAGTCTAAGACTCTACCTGGGATAGTAAGTCAACCTTCAGCCTTTGAAGCTCAAGCTCCCTGCAATCTCCTCCCACTTGTACTCCTTCAGCACTCGTTGCTCTTGTCACTCTCACCAACCCTCCTCCTCTCTGGGCCATCCCCAGACATTGTCATTGACTCCTTGCTAGGATTAACATTGTCCCTAGCTCAAGCTCCTCTCACTTGGCTCCCCTCATTCACCCATTAGAGCTCTATCCAGAGCTAGGTCTTGGGCCATCTCCTTCACCAATACCTCTAGGCTCTGCTATCCTAGAGCAGGCTCATACCCTAGCAAGTGGGTTATGTATAATCAAGCTTGCCTCACTGTCTGGTCAACCATCAACCACCTCCACCTGTGTTGACACCCCTTGGGCCTATCAAACCCAAGGAAGAACTTCCTGGTCACCCCTCAGCAGTTGTAGTTCAACCCAAGCTACTCCCACTGTCCACCCCTGAGGACATTCTGTCTTCCTTTTGCTTTCACAGATTCTGACTAGCCTTTATGAATCAGGCTATCACCTGGTTTGTGACCAACAGTCAAGTCTACACACTTGAGGCACTTGTCTAGACTCTGCCACCAGCAGTAGGCTTAACAGATTGGGAGTGCGTCAATCTCAGGCCCATCAAGCACACATGGACTGAAGACTTAGAGTCAGAGTCACTACTGCACTCTCACACAAGTTCAAATGCTTTTGTGCAAGCCCAGGTAAAACATGTGTGCAGGTAGATTAGCTAGGAATTTTAGTGTGTCTAGATCATCATCATCAATTTGTAATTCATGGATTTGTACAAAAAAAATGGGGCAGTGCTACTGTTGTAAGAATCTTGGCCTGTGCACAGGGAACTGCATGGATAAACCTGCAGATATTGGAGAGCTGACCTGCACCCATATCCATGCCTTACATGTACCCGTCGTCATGGGTACACCTGTAGGTGTTACAATTCACCCCTATTTTTTTCCTTTACTTCATATATCATCTATGCCTTTCTTCTTCAGACTTCTAACCCTATTGTCTATGCCCCATAGGTGTTGCAAACCAAGTTCAAGAAACAACACTGGCTGGACATTCCTTTCAGATGCACCAATCTGATGATTGAAAACTAGAGGGGGACCGTTGATGAGAAGAGGAGGAGGAGATAAGAGTCATGCCTTAATTCGCAAAGGAACAAGTGGATTAGACTGGAGATGCCAGTTGTCAAGTGTCTACTTTATACATACTGTATATGTTACAGGAGTGTCATGGATCAAGCTTCTCGTGAGAGAATTTGGTAATAAAGATGACTAATATGAGAAAAGAAGAATGATGATGGGAAATAAAGAAGCAGCTCATGAGAAAAGAGCAGAAACTAAAGTCATGTGCTGATGATGTCATAGATCATGTGTGTGTTCTCACAGTCACATGTACACATCGATGAAATGAAGGGTAAATGGTGTACAAGTGTAAGTGTATTAAAAAGTTTGAAAATGTTGTATATCATAACACTACCCCCCCTCTTTAAGACTCAAATTCCAGATGAGTCCCTTGAACATTTGTTTTGGTATAATTTTTGTAAGTAGAAAATAGAGATTGAAAGTCAGCTATAGAGAGTGTGCGGAGCAGAAGGGTTCTTTTTATGGAATTCGGCTACTGCTTCTGGAGCGGTATTGATAATGTTGGCCATTTCCCATGTTTTGTCTGTTTCATTGTAATCCTTCCAATGGACTAAGTATTGCAGTCCTCTGCCTTTGAAGCGTGATGCGGCTATATGATCTATTTCAAATTGCTCTTCACCCTCTTCATCAATCTCGATCGCATCTGGACGTAATACTAGTTGTCCAGGTAGAGTTTGGTGATAAGGTTTTATTCAAGATATGTTGACAACAGGATGAACTTTGATGTATTTGGGCAATTTTAATTTCACTGCATTTGGGAGGACCTCTAAGATTTCGTATGGTCCTATCCATTTTTGTGTAAGCTTCTTGGCTGTATAAGGAAGCTTTAGTTTGTCCATAGATAGCCAGACCTGCTGGCCCTTCTCATACTCTGAGGCTTCAGACCTTCTTTTGTCCACTGATTGCCTCATTTTTTCTCTCGTATCTTCTAAAGCCCTTTCTACCTCCTTATGGGATCAACTTATTTCTCCCACAAACTCGCCAGCTAAGGTTTTGGCACTTCCTTCAAATCCCATGTGTGGGGCATAGTTATGTGTGACGGTGAATGGAATAGTACTGGTAGAGGTTGTAAGGGAATTGTTGTGGTGGAATTGAGCCATTTTGATTCAATTTGCCCAATCTCCTTGATGTTTGGCTATGTAAGCGCAGAGATATTGTTCCAAGTCCCAATTTACCCTTTCGGTTTGTCCATCAGTTTGTGGATGATAGGTGGTTGAAATCTTGTGGGAAATTCCGAGGAGTTTACAGAGCTGTGTGGTGAAGTCTGATACAAACTGAGGACCTCTATTGGATACTATTGTAGAAGGTAGTCCATGTATACACCAAACATTGTCTCTAAAGATGATAGCTAAGTCCTTTGAGGAAACTGTATCATTGTTATAATATACTATATTTTCAAACTTTTATTACATTTACACTTGTATAACATTTCATCTTCACTTTCAACGATGGATGAACGTGACCATGGGAACACACACATGACTAGATCTCAGATCTATGACATCATCAACACGTGGCATTAATTTCCACTCTTCTCTCACGTGTTGCTTCCTATTTGCCCAGCATCAAACTTCTATTCTCACGGTAGTCATTTTTATTACCAACTTCTCTCATGAGAAGCCTGGTCTGTGCACACCCATGTAACATATAAAGTAGACACCTGACAACTGGCATCCCCAGTCTAATCCATTTGTTCCTTCTGGAATTAAGGTGTAACTATCCTCCTCTCTTCTCACTACTTGGGTCCTCTTCTCGTTTTCATTACCTCAGACTAGTGCATCTGTGAAAGAGTCCTGCTGGTGTTGTTTCTGGACTTGGTTCCACAACACTTGGATTAGACTTTGTGCACCGCCTGGACTCTAAGGCAAAAGAGAACCCACTGGTGTTTACCAGTTTTCCTTTCTTCATTTCGTCCATGCCTTTAGGACAAGGGGCAGAACCCCAAGCTTTAGTCTCATACATACACCTTCTCAGTCCCTCTCTTGAGGTGATACCAGCATTGGGGTCAAGTCCAATTTGCTAAGAGCGATCAGGGAACAACTGTCATCATGCAGCCCTGAGCCAAGCTTATCGCAAACACTGGTAGTCCTCGAAGTAATTCAAGAGGTAGAACATCAGTTGAATCAGTACTAGTTTATGTGTAGTTTTGTTGCTGGTTGCTGTGGCTCCCAGAGAACTTGTTACATGTCATTCAGGAGATGCCGTTATTACCTTCAGTCGAAGAAGATTTACCTACACCCATTTGCTTGTCATATTCCCAGAGCTTGGTTGGAGGATACCAATCAGTAAGGAACAATGGCAACTGTTGATATGGATGAATTGGTAGAAAGAATGGCAGAATTAAATGTAGACAAGGAAAAGAACAATGTGACAAAGAAAATTCAAGATCCTGGAATGTGGGATGGAGACCACACCAAATTCAGATTATGGTGGGTCAAGCTACAATTGTGGGTAGGAGAGCAAAAATGGAAATCCAATAAGCTATGAGGAATAGCTGTCATTTCTCATCTAGAAGGAAAAGTGGCAGGATATGCCCAGCTCACTATGGAATTCCTTTTGGATAGAGAAGATCAAGAAGAAATTAATCATGACAGCAAATCCTTGGGAAAATTCGGAGATGCAGCATGGTGGGATTGGGCCACCCTACAGCAGAACATCAGGGATTACTTCCAAATAGATGTTCTTGCCCATGAGTTGCTCAAAAAACTAGAAACACTTCGTCAAGGCAGGAAACCCATAGATGCCTTCTTACAAGAGTATAAAGTACTGGTAAAGGAAAGTGCGGTAGAAGGATCCCACACACAAAACCTTCTGAAAAAGGTGATAGACTTTCATATCTATCAACAACATTGCCTTCAAGGAATAGAAGTGCTTGGTTTCCATGACCTCTTAGAGAAGTATCGCGTAATAGGCAGAAACTTCAAACAAATGGCAGTCAAAAGGGGACCACCATCTCAAGCTTCTTATCTTCCACCACATCCTCTGCGGCCTAACAGCCAATACTATTATCCACCACCTCCATGACTGCCTCTGGGTCAAACACATTGTTTTACTCTTACAGGTACCCAACCAAATAGAGGCACTCCCATGCAGATAGATGCTCAACAGGCACAAGCCTCTCCCCCAGACACATGCACTTGTTATGGATGTCAACAACAAGGCTATATCTGGCCTAATTGTCCCACCAACCCAAACCAAAGGGAAAGACATCCTCAAACGAGACAGCAGTACATTTGGGACTACAATGCAGGCACCTTTGTGCCAAATTCATCACTTCCCCCACCCGCTGTTGCACAGGTTGCACAGCACCAAGGACATTACCATGGATGACCCCTTCCTGTCCCACAAGGAACCCCCCAGATTGCGCAACAAAGTACGGTAGTCAGTTACATGATACCCGAAGCTGAAGCATTCTATAGGGACAAATTTGAGGTTGAAGCTAAGCAACAAGCTGCTCAAGCTTTAAGAGAACAGGGTTTGTAGGTGATGAGGGTCCCTGAGAACCACCAATTTCTTGTACAATTTCTTCTTCTTGCATTCATACCAGAATGATGGACGAAAGTAGTACAGTAATACTTATATCGAAAACAGCCTGGTAGATTGCACTGATTCTGACTTCCCTGTATGTACATTAGACGACGTGTTCTCACAATATGATATGCATTCCAAAAGGGCATCTCATGAGAGCACAGTGCCAGAATTAAAACAAAGCATGCTTAATTCCCTTGTTTGGCAAGTTTAGAATTCCCCTATCTATAAATCCCTCAAAAACTCTCCAACATTTCTTCAACCAGTACTCTGTCATTTGGTGGTAAACTATCACTTAAAACGAGTATAATGATGAAAAAAGATAGCCAATGGCATCACCAGTACGTTCAGGCACTTTTGGATTCAGGTGCTGCACATACCTTTATCAACAAACAATATGTATGACAACACGGTATCCCCACTTCCAAAGTGGATAGACCATTAGAGGTGAAAAATGCCAATGGCTCTAATGGAGCAATAGGACAAGTAACCCATATGGTCACTCTCATCATTACCATACAAGGACATTCAGAAGTTTTGGACACTTACATTTCACGATTGGGATCCCATTGACTAATCATTGGGTATGATTGGCTATACTGGCACAATCCGGATGTCGATTGTGTGAACAAATATATTTCATTTCCTCATTGCACTCCATACTGTAAAATCATGGGGTTAGGACCAGAGGTCATCCCCCCCACTTCTGTACAACCGAACATTCGTGTCATTGAGAAAGGATTAAAAGAGAAGGTACCCGAAACTTATCATGAGTTTTTAGATGTCTTTTTAGAAAAGGAATCAGAATGCATGCCTGAGTGAAAGCCCTGGGACCATGCAATAGATCTTAAGCCCGATTTTGTACCAAAAAAGGGTAGAGTGATTCCTCTTTCAGACATCGAAATGGAGGAAGTCCATACCTTCATTGATAATGAACTCAAAAAGGGAGACATTAGACCATCCAAATCCTCTCAAATGGCACCTGTATTCTTCATACCTAAAAAAGACAGAAAAAAGAGATTAGTAATGAACTATCAATATTTAAACGAAGGTACCATCAAAAATGTATACCTGCACCCTTTAATTTCCACTGTCATTGATCGGCTAAAAGATGCTGACATGTTTACCATGCTTGATCTGCGATGGGGCTACAATAATGTATGCATCAAAGAAGGCGATGAGTGGAAAGGAGTATTCATTACTCCAATTGGAGCTTATGAACCAACTGTTATGTATTTTGGAATGACTAATTCACCCCCTACATTCCAACAGATGATGAACAATATCTTTAACAACCAATATGCTGTACTAGTAATCTACATCGACAATTGTATGATATTTACAAAAGGAAAAACCAAAGCAGAACATGAAAACATTGTAAAAGAAGTATTATCTAGATTACAGGACAATGACTTGTATGTTAAACCAGAAAAATGTGGATTCTCCAAGGACAAAGTGGACTTTTTAGGAATGATAGTATCTAAAGAGGGGGCTGAGATGCAGGAAAAGAAGGTGTCAGGAGTATTGGATTGGCCAACCCCCACACGCCTCAAGCAACTTCAAGGTTTCCTCAGACTCTGTAACTATTGATGCTTCATCGAAGATTTTGCCAAGATCACTAGACCATTAAATGATCTTACCAAAAAGAATACACCATTCACATGGGGTCCTCAGCAAAAAGAAGCCTTTGAAAGCTTAAAGAACAAATTCCGAGAAGCTCCACTCCTTGCCTACCCAGACCAAAACAAGGAGATGAGAGTAGAGATGGATGCCTCAGATATAGCCACAGGGGCAGTTCTTTCAGTCAAATGTGAAGATGGACATTGGCGACCTTGCACCTTCATTTCACATTCATTTGATAGTGCTGAGCGCAACTACCCTATTTATGATAAAGAAGTCTTAGTGGTTATCCGAGCACTAGAAGAGTGGAGGCACTACCTAATTTGTAGAGAGGGTTTCAAGATTTAGACAGATCATAAAAATCTTGAATACTGGAAAAAGCCGCAAACTCTATCTGGTAGGCAAGCTCGATGGCACGCCTTACTACAAGAGTTTATTTATTTATTTGTTTACAAACCGGGTTCATCCAATGGTAGAGCCAATGCCTTATCTAGGCATCTGGATCATGGTGATGCCGTTCTGGATCATAACACAAACATCACAGTTTTACCACCTTCTTTATTTATAAACAATGTTTTATTACAATGTTCCTTTTTCAATGCTTTGCAAGAGGAATCCATTGCTTTAGGAGTCGATACTATCAATGACTTTTCCTTCAATTACAATAACAATATTTTCAAAAATACCAAAAACAAAGTTTTCATTCCTTATTCCTTACATACACAACTCCTTACTATCTGCCACGACTCTCCTATTGGTGGACACTCAGGACAAGGATGAACCATACATATTCTTACTAGATATTTCTTGTGGCCTGGAGTCACAAAGAACATTAAAAATTATATAGATAGCTGCCAAGCATGCGCCTTCACGAAGGGTAAGACAAAAGCACTGGCAGGAAAACTTATACCCTTACCCGCATCTAAACATCTGTGGGAAGATCTTTCAGTAGATTTCATAACTGGCCTACCACCATCACTATCATTTATGGCAATTTGCGTGGTAGTAGACCACTTCTCTAAAGAAGTTATTTTCAATCCTTGCTATGATACAGTTTCATCAAAGGACTTAGCCATTATCTTTAGAGATAATGTATGGTGTATTCATGGACTACCCTCTATGATAGTATCAGATAGAGGCCCACAATTTGTATCAGACTTTACTTTACAGCTCTGTAAACTCCTTGGAATTTCGCAGAAGATCTCTACTGCCTATCATACACAAAATGATGGACAAACCAAAAGGATAAATCCGGAATTGGAACAGTATCTCCACACCTACATAGCCAAACATCAAGGAGATTGGGCAAACTGGATCAAAATGGCTCAATTCCACCATAATAACTCCCTTACAACCACCACTGGTACTATCCCCTTTGCAGTTACACGTAATTATGCCCCATGCATGGAATTCAAAGGAAGTGCGAAGCATTTAGCTGGAGAATTTGCACAGGAAATGAGTCATTCCCACAAGGAGGTAGAAAGAGCTTTGGAAGATACGAGAGAAAGAATGAGGCAATCAGCGGACAAAAAGAGGTCCGAAGCCCTGGAGTATGAAAAGGGCCAGCAAGTCTGGTTATCTATGTATGGACAAATTAAAACTCCCCCTATATGGCCAAAAAGCTCACACAAAAATGGATCAGACCTTATGAAATCTTAGAGGTCCTTCCAAATGTGGTAAAACTTAAACTGCCAAAACACATCAAAGTTCATCCTACTGTCAATATACATATCTTGGGTAAAACCTTATTGCCAAATCTTACCTGGACAACTGGTATTATGTCCAGATGCAATTGAGATTGATGAAGAAGGAGAAGAGCAGTTTGAAATAGACCACATTGCTGCATCACACTTCAAGGGTAGAGGGTTACAATATCTAGTCCATTAGAAGAATTACAATGAAACAGATAGAACATGGGAATCAGCTGATATTATCCACACCACTCCAGAAGCCATAGCTGAATTTCATAAAAAGAACCCTTCCACCCCACAAAAACTCCACAGACTTTCCATAGCCAATTTTCAATTGTTATTTTCCCCATATGAAAACTACACCAAGACAACACCAAAAGGGACTCGCATGGAATTTGAGTCATAAAGAGGGTAGTGTCATGATACATATACTATATTTTCAAACTTTTATTACATTTACACTTGTATAACATTTCATTTTCACTTTCAACGATGCATGCACATGACCATGGGAACACACATGTGACTAGATCTCAGATCTATGACATCATCAACATGTGGCATTAATTTCCGCTCTTCTTTCACATGTTGCTTCCTATTTTCCCAGCATCAAACTTCTATTCTCATGTTAGTCATTTTTATTACCAACTTCTCTCACAAGAAGCCTGGTCTGTGTGCACCCATGTAACATATAAAGTAGACACCTGACAACTGGCATCCCCAGTCTCATCCATTTGTTCCTTCTGGAATTAAGGTGTGACTATCCTCCTCTCTTCTCACTACTTGGGTCCTCTTCTCATTTTCATTACCTCAGACTAGTGCATCTGCGAAAGAGTCCTGCTGGTGTTGTTTCTGGACTTGGTTCCACAACAATCATAACAAGGAATGAAAATAACTTCTTTGGAGAAGTGATCTACTCCCATACAAATTGCCGTAAAAGAAAGGGACAGTGGTAGACCAGTAATGAAATCTACGGAAAGGTCTTCCCATGGATGTTTGGATGCAGGTAGAGGTATGAGTTTCCCTGCCAGTGCTTTTGACCTACCCTTCGTGAGGGCACATGCTTGGCAGCTATCTACATAGTTTTTAACATCTTTGGTGACTCCTGGCCATGAGAAGTAGTGAGTAAGAAGATGTATAGTATGTCCTTGTCCTGAATGTCCTCCAATCGGCGAATCGTGACAGATATTAAGAAGTTGTGTATGTAAAGAGTCAAGGACAAATACATACTTTGTTTTTGTTATTTTTGAAAATGTTGTTATTGTAATTGAAAGAAAAATCATGAATGGTGTCCATGCCTAAAGCAATAGACTGGGTTTTTAGTGTATTGAAGAAGGAAGATTCTAATGAAACATTGTTTAGGAATAAAGAAGGTGGTAGAACCATGATATTTGTATTATGGTCTTGAACAGCATCACCATGATCCAGACACCTACAGTAGATAAGGCATCAGCTCTGCCATTTGATGAACCCAGTGTGTAAACAAATAAGTAGTTGAATTCTTGTAACAAGGTGTACCATCGAGCTTGTCTTCCAGATAGAGTTTGTGGCTTTTTCCAGTATTTGAGATTCTTATGGTCTGTCCAGAGCTTGAAACCTTCTTTACCAATGAGGTAGTGCCTCCACTCTTCTAGTGCTCTAATAACCACTAAGAGTTCTTTATCATAAATAGGGTAGTTGCACTCGGGGCTATTGAATGAATGTGAAATAAAAGTGCATGGGCACCAGTGTCCATCTTCACATTTAACCAAAAGAACTGCTTCTGTGGCAATATCTGAGGCATCCATTTCTACTCTCATCTCCTTGTTTTGGTCTGGGTAGACAAGGAGTGGAGCTTCTTGGAATTTGTTCTTTAAGGTTTTGAAGGCTTTCTTTTGCTAGGGACCCCATGTGAATGGTGTATCCTTTTTGGTAAGATTATTTAATGGTCTAGCGATCTCAGCAAAACCTTTGATGAAGCATTGATAATAGTTACAAAGTCCAAGGAATCCTGGGAGTTGCTTGAGGTGTGTGGGAATTGGCCAATCCAATACTCCTGACACCTTCTTTTCTTGCATCTTGACCCCCTCTTTAGATACTACCATTCCTAAAAAGTCCACTTTGTCCTTAGAGAAAGCACACTTCTCTGGTTTAACTTACAAGTCATTATTCCGTAATCTAGATAGTACTTCTTTTACAATGTCCTCATGTTCTGTTTTGGTTTTTCCTTTTGTAAATATCATACAATCATCGATGTAGATTACTAATACAGTATATTGGTTGTTAAAGATATTGTTCATCATCTGTTGGAATGTAGGGGGTGAATTAGTCATTCCAAAATACATAACAGTTGGTTCATAAGCTCCAATTGGAGTAATGAATGCTCCTTTCCACTCATCACCTTCTTTGATGCATACATTATTGTAGCCCCATTGCAGATCAAGCGTGGTAAACATGTCAGCATCTTTCAGCCGATCAATGAGAGTGGAAATTAGGGGGAGTGGGTATGCATTTTTGATGGTACCTTCGTTTAAATATTGATAGTTCATTACTAATCTCTTTTTTCTGTCTTTTTTAGGTATAAAAAATACAGGTGCCATTTGAGGGGATTTGGAAGGTCTAATGTATCCCTTTTTGAGTTCTTTATCAATGAAGGTGTGTACTTCCTCCATTTTGACATCTGAAAGAGGAATCACTCTACCCTTTTTTGGTACAAAATTGGGTTTGAGATCTATAGCATGATCCCAGGGCTTCGCTTGGGCATGTGTTCTGATTCCTTTTCAGAGAAGACATCTAAGAAGTGTCCGGGAGGAAAGAAGCCAGAGCTGTGCTACTACGCGAGCACAGGAACGGAGGTATCTACAGAGCGGGACTAATACAGATATAGTAACTATGTACTGGGGTCAAAGTCCGGAGGTGCGGAGTTGAGTCCTGGGCAAGAATGTGCCGGAGGATGAGTGGAGAGGGTCGGAAGGAGTGCCTGGAGGCCAGAGTTGTATTTGAGAAGTATGGTATATGACAGTATCCCCCTCTTAGGCCCGAACCCTTGAGGGCCTATTAGAGGACACAATGCGGGAGTGGTGGAGTCTGAGTCCGAAGATGGACACATAAAGTCCGGGTTGTCGTAGATTTGCTTCTTGAACTTGAACCATAACCATGTCCGACGACATCAAGACGTGGTCTGAAGAATGGCTCATCGAAGGTGTGGACGACAATGACGAGCTCTGCACGGTGAAGTACACTGAATGGCGGCATCGTGTCAAGGAGCAGAAGGCGGAGGAGGAGTAGAGGAAGGCGGAGGAGGCGAAGGAGGCCATGCATAGGTTAGAGGAAGCGCATAAGGCGGCGGAGCAGAGGAAGGCTGAAGAGGCGGCCAAGAAACAAGTAAGTACAGCACTCTCCTCTAGAGAACACTGACTGATCAGAGGTAGGCAGAGGAGGTGAGGGTGTCGCAGAGCACCAACGCAGCGGAGGTATGACCAGAGGGGCTGAATGTGGTGGAAAGGGGAAGAAGAGGGCGTTGGAACCACCGGCGTGCACTAGATGCTCGGACAGAGGTCTCGAGTGCATGCTTGGGCCCGGTAAGGCGACGTCGTGTGTGGGGTGTAGGGAGGTGAAGGCCAAGTGCGAGAGGCCCAGAGAGGAGGTACCAGAGAGGCGGAGGAAGAAGGCGAAGACAGGGGTGATGGAACGCCTGGAGGGGTTGGAGGTGGGGGGTGTTAAGTTTGTAGAATGTAACAAGTTACACGAGAGTGTAACTCCTGTTGAAGTATCTTGTAGTGACCTCTGTCACTGGTGCAACCTCTGTTGCTGGTATGCCCAGTATCTCGACGAGCCTGAGTCCTCGAAGGTCTTGACAAGCCTTGATGCTTGAAGGTCTCGACTAGCCTTGATGCTAGAAGGTACTCGATGAGCCTGGATGCTCAAAGGGGTCTGCGATGGTTATGCCTAGGCAGTCCTAGGTGGAAGGGTGGATGAGGGAGGAGGAAGCTGAGACTTGCTGGGTGATAGCAAGGAACAGAAGAATACACTGGATTGTGTAGGTTCAGGTTAAAGAGAGAGTACAGGCGGAGCCCTAATATACAGTATATACTGGTAAGGTGGTTTAGGGCCGGTCCTGCTAAATAAGGAAATAGGAGATAAGGGTAGGCATAGATGCGTAGAGACACATCATGACACGAGAAGGGACGTGCATATGAGGTAAGCAGATGCACGTATGAAGTAAGGATCACGAGATTGCGTATAAGGAGAACACGATCGAGGAGGCAGTGTTCAGATGAAAAAGGAAGAACGCGTCGACATGTAGAGATGCAAGATGTGAGACACGAAGCACGTGAGAAGCACGTGATGGGGCAGGGTTTAGTGAGGCTGTGTAGGAACAGCCTCAGGTGGGAATAGGGTGTCGTCGAAGAGGTTGTCCCAGACCGAGTGTGGTATGGCGAACTCCTCTAGGCTGAGGAGGATGTCGTCTCGGAGTGTCCAGGCGGGGTGGTCCTCGGGTATGATCTCCTGGGTAGTCAGAGGAGAGGAAAAACTGGGGGTGGTTTCTCCAATCATAACAGGGGGGCCGAGTGGCTCGAAGGGGGCGGATGGGTGCGAGGGTGTAGTAGGGGCGCTCGAGGCCCTTACGAAGGTCCTTACAGCGATCCACAAGGATCTGCAGGGACAGGGGGAGGTGATGGAGTGTCAGCGGGCGCTCATGGATCACCAGTGCACACTGCTGGAGCAGCTGGTGGATCTCAAGATGGAGGAGGTGTATGGAGGGAGGTCCAAGGTGTTGGAGTCCGGAGATGAGGAAGAGGAAGAGGAGGCAGCAGGGGAGCTGCTGGAACTGGAAAAGGAGAGGGCGGAGGAATGCAGGAAGAGGAAGTTGGAGGGGAGTGAAAGGGAAGCAACGACTAGTGAGTAGATACCTTCCAAATCTGTGTTGTAGATACTTGAAGTCATCTTCCTGGCGTCTGTGAGAGTGGTGTTACGATTGGGTACGCTTTTTCCTAAAGCGGCTCCCCTTCGCCTCCCTTTCCTGAATCCTGATCCCCAACGGAGAACCATCACCCTTGACGCTACTCTGGAAGACCCACCATAGATCCCCTGTGGCTCCCTTCTAGATGACTACCCCAGTAGTCTTCCTTCGGACCCTCCCTGGATCCCTCTCGCTGATCCCTGTCCTGGACTCCCTCCTCGATGACTACTTCCAATAGTCGTCCTTTCGGACTCCTTCCTCGGATCCCCAACCTCACCTGAGTGCTGTCCCCCCACAGCCTCCCTTGATCCTAACCTTCCCAGAGTCATCACCTAGATGATTCTATCCCTCCCGAAGGCTATCCCTTTGCCTTCTCGATCCTGGTTCACCCGAGAGCTGGTCCTTCA
>JBBPRX010000320.1:0-17283 GCA_038093195.1 Boletus fagicola
AGCCTGGAGGTTATGATGGGTTCAAAATAGGCCAATCACGTACACAAATATTCATGGGAGCCGGACGGTTCTTGCCATTCTGACATTATAACAGCTTGGCGAGCACTTACACGTCACAACTTAGGCTGGCAGCCAATCCGATTCATCGTTTGAACAAGGGCACTGAAAGGAGTAACGGCCCACACAAAGTCGGATCAACGAGGATGGAGTATATCATCTCGCGGTTGTCGGTAACGGTTAAGTACAAAATCATTAAGCATCTGAAACACTAGCTCCCGGAGGAGGATCAAAGTTTCGCAGCTGGCCGCAGTATCAGCCTCCGGGCCGCGTCCCTGAGCACCCGCCTAAGTAATTTCCCGCTCGGATTCTTTGGGATGTCGCCTACAAACTCGACCCCTCCCGCCAACCTCTTGTATCCCACCTTGTTGTCTGCAACGTGCTGTCCACGGGCCCATCAGCTGCAGCCAACTTCGGAAATGAATTGATTTATCAACCTTCATAATCGACTGCTTGATTCTTTCCGCCGCACCCGGGTCATTTTGCATCCTGCTTACAGCATCGGATCTTAGGACAATAAAGGCAAGTGGGAGTTCGCCACTGTATTCGTCGGGGACTCCTACGACGCATGCATCCGAGACATCCGGATGATCAAGAATACAGCCTTCTAGTTCTGCCGGCGCAACTTGGAATCCTCTTACTTTCAGCATTTCCTGATGAACACAGTCAGACATAACCCAGCGAACCTAATGTCCAATCTGACCTTGAGGCGATCCAGAACAAAAATTTCGCCTTTCTGATTCATCGTGACTTCGTCGCCCGTACGAAGCCACCTAACAGGTCGTCAGCGGTTTGGGTACCCATGACACGATTTACTTACCCGTTCACAAAGGTCTCCTTCGTGCTGCACGGATGGTTATCGGGTTTATAACAACTAGAAGAGATCCGTCCACGTACGCTTTTGGATTTCCGGCGTACCCCAATGCGAGCGATGGGGTACGCACCACCAGCTCTCCGGGCTCGCCAAATTCCGCGAGCGTTCCATCAGGCTTCTCTACTCTAGCAGTAATCCCGGGGATAAGCTGGCCGGCACTGCCGCTGAGATCGCACTTGTTCTCAAGCGACCAAGTGGTGATGACAGTACAAGATTCCGTGGTTCCTGGAATGTAAGGATGAGTGCGGGAAGTTGATATCCTCAAGGGAGGAACGAACCATAACTTTGACCAATGGCCGCGTTCGGAAATATCTCGATTAGTCGCTCTATCAACTCTCGAGAGAGTGGAGCTGCACCGGAGGTCAAGTACCGGACGTGACTAAAATCGTATTCTTTGACAGCTGGATGCTATTCCTCGTGTCAATCGGAGTAGGTTTATGCATGAAGCTGAGCGCCTACTTTACAGAAGAGTACAACCTGAGGAGGAACAACCCTAGGATGGTAGGTCAGAGATGTGACTTAGTACGAACCCGAAACTCACATGAGATGTGTAATCCGGTGTCTAACGATGCTTTTCATCAAGTCCAGAAAGTTGAACTTGGTAATAAGGACTATAGGCATCTATTTCTGTCGTCAGTCTAGGCGGAACCTCAAAAAGACCATGATTTACGAACGCCGCAGAAGAAGCTAAGGTGGGTCTAGCAAAGACATAAGTTAGCAACTTCCGTAGCAGCAGTAGATTGGATTTCTCACATTGAAGACCAGGCCATATATGTCTACTCAAGTACATCAGCCAACTGGGCTCGCAGTCGAAAGCATCACGTACGATACAATGGAAGAACTGTGCAAGGGCTTGTTAGTACATTGCGGGATTCATCGAACGAGGTTCCTACCAGCACAACAGATGTCACCCGGTCTGAATCGTTGGCCTTCCAAACTAGGGTCGTTTACTCTGTGATGAGCAGCGAGCTGGATGACGTTGGCTATCGGTGCATAGTGGGGTATTGCAACAGCCTAACGTGTATGTCAACTAGAGAGAAAGCTTCACGACGATATTCCAGAATCCAGACCTTTGGTTTGCCTGTTGTCCCGCTGGAGAAATTAAGGAACGCCACCTTCGTCTTTCCTTCACCGGGCCGTAGCATACGTTCATGAAAAGTCGATGTGCTGGCTAGTCCCTCGTCGATGACGTTCTGAACGGTGATCTGTGTACCATACGAAGCGCCATCCACGTTGAACAGTATGATACGTTCCGCTGGCAACTTGGTGGACAAGGCTACAGGCAATGACTCGGGGTGAGTGATGACAACAGAGGCCTTGGTCGCCTGTATTTGATACGCAAGTTCGTCGGGAGTAAAGAGAGGATTCGCGCCACTGTTGCCCTTAGCTTTCGCCAGTGGAAAAACAGAGCGACACGTACGACATGATGGCCCCCAGTCTGTGAGCAGCCCAGACGGCGACAAGGTAGTCTGTCCGCAGGTCAGAGACAGGGCTTGAGATGAGATGGCATGAAACGACGCACCGACATGATTCGGACTGAATATCAGGACTTGTGTGGACGTTGAGTTGACTCATCGATCAGTGATAATTCATATTGCATACTGACCAACATCGTCTTCCTCTAGACAGGGGGTCAACGCTGATGGACTAACTGGGGACGATACACATACCAATGCCAAATCTATGCTTTAATCCGTTGGCTAAGCCGAAAACCCGTGCACGTATCTGAGTGAATGAAACGACGCAGTCGCGGTACAACCTTAGTACATAAATGAGTGACGAAGAGCAGGTGAAATCTTACCTCTTCGTAACCCAATGTCCGTCCCGTGTGGTCTTCAATGATCCAGGGTATATCGTGTTTGTGGATAGGCTTGGAGGGATGCTGGGAATCTAGAATGAACTGGGCGAGCGTCAAGTTGTCTGGAATGAAAGGGAGTTCCCCTGCAGGAGAATCGAGTTCGGCCATCGATAAATCACGAAAGGACCCCGTCCTCCGACTTTGGGAGAAAGAGAAGGAAAGAACTGTTCATCCGACTGCACGGTGTGCGACCATGTAGATATTTTACGTGCTTATCGTGTTCACATGACGTCGGCGTCGCCAGGTTTGGTACGCCAGTAACGCTAGCAGGACCCGCTGAATACGCACATAAACATCGTGATAGCGCCAGCGCCAGAACCGAGTATGTATATCAAACAGCGTTCTGTGTGCGGAGCAAATCTTCGCCTCCAATAAAACTCACACATCGAGTTTGCTGATTATTTAGAGCAAGTCGATTATAGAGCGATCTTGAAACCGATCCTGAAGCACTACAACCGTGGCACGGTCTCCGAACCTTTTGCCCCCAAATGCTCGTCCTCATGGACAGCAGGATCCAGCCCTGCAACGGACCACTCGACACGTCGCTCGTTCCACCAATGAACAGCATACTCCTTCTCTGCGTCCCCAACGTTTTCCATGATTTCTTGGAACAATGCTTCCACAAGTTCTTTGCGGCTCGCGTCGTTGAGCGCACCATCAATGACGTCCTTCACCGCTGACAATGCTTGTGGAAGCAACGCGAGGGGAAGAGAGGGAACACTCGATATCAGAGCTAAATGCAACCGGTGTCGTCGGTCGATGTCTTGCCGCAACTCTTTGCACGTTGCGAGGATCGAGCTGACACACAGCCATGCAAGCGCAGGATCCCGAGTGAGAGACGCACTCCTGACAAGAACAGCAAATGCAAGGCGTAATTGTGTCACATTTAACCTCCCTTCTGATGAGTTCTGTCCAACCATTAGATTCAGCCCAGGATACGAATGAAAAGCGCAAGTTACCTCGAGTAGGCACTCAAGATAGAATGGGACCATTCTCTCCGTGAACGCAGAATCCAACATGAGTGGATCATCCAGACGCGCCGAGGCATTCTCGACAGCTCGCTTTGAGCGCGATGAAAAGATGGCCAGCACAACACTGTGAGCGGACTCAAATTCTCCACGGTGTGTATAGTCCGATAGATGCCTGAAGAATGGTTGTTAATGAGCACCTGCAGACTTCGGCTACCAGCTCACGGGGAACAAAACGGCAAAACGATTGTCTGAATCGTTGTCGGGCTTAGAATGGAAACGAGCTGCTCGATCGCACTCAAGGCAAAGGCTTTCTTTGCCCGTTGCACTGGATGCGTCGACACCAATCCGCTGGACCATATTTCGTCGCACAATCCCCTGACAAATTGTTCACTTTCATCTGCATTGTTTGCAAGAACATCGAGAGCTAGATAGAAGCCCCGCTTAAGCTCTGCAAAGGCTCCGTGACCGGCACCACCAAATTTCTCGATCACAAAAGCCAAATGAGAGAAGGCGCGTAACGTGATAAGTGCAAGCGCTGAGGACGAGTGGCTGAATGCTGGTGGGATGTAGACTGAGGTTGAGAGGCCCGCTTCCGTGATCATAATTGTACAAAATAGGAGGGTCTTGAGGATTGCCCAGATGGACGTGGTAAGTGGTCGGGTCTCTGGGGCTACCTAGACGTGAGACGACAGGCACTCGATCAGAATAAATACATACCTATCGACTCCTCTTCAGCCTCAGCTAAACGACTGTCTAACCATCCAGCCTCGACTTTCCTTGCTATGGTCTCTAGTGCACGAAACGTCTCGTGGACCGGGGGAAGGGCAAGTTTGGGACGATAGTCTACATATAGTGAGATGCTTCTGGAGCATAGTTTCGAGAGAGAGCCCATGTGAATCATTGCATGAGAGGATGTTATTGAATTAATTTCCTCGTAGATAGGTGCATCCGACTGGCGAACAGGGATCAAAAACATGCTCAGGACCCGCTTCCCACATCGGACTCACCTTAATGAATACTTTGAATTCGGGGTTGAATTCTAGATGCGAGGAAAACGTGGATATGAAAGCTCCGTGCACAAATGCTTGCGTTATTGCCCGGACAACCAGATTCAGCATTTGCTGATGTAGATTAGCAGGACAGCAGGCATCGACATAGCAAAACGCACCTGCAATGGCAGCGCGACGACCTTTTCCGGTGGAACAACCAGCAGAGCCTGAGACGAGATAATTAGAGGAAGCGTAAGGGCATCCTCTGCGTGCATGCTTAGCATGAATACCCACTCAAGGGGCGATTATCGCACCTCCCTCCTCAGTGATGGGCTGGAATTGCTTGCTCCAGGAATCGGACGAGGTAAAGAGGTCAATAACGTCCGCAAATGCGAGGATCAATTCATCCTCTACGCCGGACTTTACATCTGGTTTTTTTGCGGGTAATCTGGGGAGTATGTCCTCGAGCCCCAATAGGAGCCCACTGCAGCAAGCGAGCCGCGTGATCGCATGACCCCCTTCGAACCCCTTGAGCAGGCAAGTCGACCAGTCCGCCAATCGTACGTTTACGCTCGGTGAGAACAAGCTGTTTGGTTCTTCCTTCAAAAGGCGAAATTTCGCCTGAACAGCATGCCGGAAAGAGGTGCAAAGTGCATCAAGCTTGGCGAACGAGAATGGACGGAAGAGCGGGCTGCTGACGATGGCTGCAGCGAGTGGTGTCGGTGAGGGTGTGAGCTGAGAGAGATGATGTACGACGAGGCCCTGGAGAGTTCGCAGCGGGGGCGGCGACGTGGAGGCTGGTCTGTGCAGATGGCTCAATAACGCGGTGTAGGACATCGTCAGAAGACAACAAACAAAGGAGTATTTATATAGTACAAATAACGCGACGCGTCCGCGTCTCGTCTCTCTCCACTCATCCACCATGTCCCAGCAGCAGCTCTCAGCAGGCGTCTGTGCACGTCTCAGCGAAGCCTCTCCGACCGAGATTGACGAGTTGGGCATAGGTTACACCGTCCAATTGCTCTCCATCAAAAAGGTGGCCCAGTCAACCAGCACGGTCTCGGCCATCGACAGGTACCGCATTATCCTCTCAGATGGCGTCCACTTCGTCCAGGCCATGCTTGCAACACAGCTCAACGAGCTCGTCTCTCGCGGAGACATCGTCAAGAACTCCATCGTGATCATTGACAAACTCACGTGCAATTTTGTACAAGATAAGAGGTCTGGACTTCCTTATCCGACTCTGATGATTACGCTCATGTTTGTCTAGACTCATCATCATTCTTAACCTTCACGTCGTCTCCAGAGACGAGGAAAAAATTGGCAATCCATTAGCAGCCCCAGCCTCAGATAGCGCTCCTACCAATACAATCGCCGAAACCCCCGAGCCGTCAACGAGCATGACTCCCCAGTCCTTCGTTTCCTCCAGCCGACCGAATGCGGCTCGCTCTGGTGCCGGTGGTAGGCAGGGTAGATCCATATATCCGATCGAAGGCCTTAGCCCCTATCAAAACAATTGGACCATCAAGGCTCGTGTTACTCAGAAAACTGAGATCAGATCCTGGTCCAATCAACGTGGAGAGGGCAAGCTCTTCAATGTGACTTTAATGGATGAGACAGGCGAGATCCGTGCAACTACTTTCAACGCAGTCGTGGACGAGCTTTATGACAAGTTGGAGGAAGGCAAAGTCTACTACATTTCGAAGGGCCGAGTGAACCTTGCCAAGAAAAAGTTTTCCAACGTTCAAAACGATTATGAGATCAGTTTCGAAAAGAACACAGAGATCGAAGAGGTTGGGCGTCCAATCAACAGTGGGCATTCAGTTGACGAATTAACGTTACAGTGTGTCGATGCAAACAATGTACCGATGGTCAAGTACAACTTTATCCAACTGTCGTCACTGGAAGACCTCCAGAAAGATTCAACTTGTGGTACGTAAATCTACTGAGGAGGCTTGTTCGAGTAACTGAATGAAAGCAGATGTCATTGCTATCATCAAAGAAGTTGGTCCTCTTGGGGAAGTTATTTCCAAAGCAACCAACAAATCAGTAAGTATCACCTAATTGATCATCCCATCGTCTGAGCATCATTTCTAGGTGGCGAAACGTGACCTTACCATCGTTGACAAATCGCTCTACTCCGTTAGGATGACGATCTGGGGGAGACAGGCAGAGACATTCACAGCGGATGATCTCCCCGTTGTTGCATTCAAAGGTGTTAAAGTTGGAGATTTTGGAGGTACGTTCGGAGCTCTATCCACTACGCTCGCTACATCCTACGCCCAGGACGGAACCTTTCAATGATGTCTTCGAGCTATATGACGATTTCTCCTGACATCGAGGACGCTCATTTGCTCCGTGGCTGGTACGACGGCATTGGGGCCGAGAAGTCCTTCCAATCCCACTCAAACGCGACGTCATCCGGTGGATCATCATTTAGCGGCTTCAACCGCAATGAAATGCGTCACTTAAGCGACGTCAAAGAATCGCAGCTTGGCATGTCTGACAAAACAGAGTTCTTCTCTGCCCGTGCTACGGTAATGCACATAAAGAGCGAAAACATCGCATATCCCGCGTGTCCTACGCAAGCTTGCAACAAGAAAGTCACTGATTTGGGTAATGGTTGGCGGTGTGAAAAATGTGAAAAGACGTTCGACCGCCCAGAATACCGGTACGTGCTGTACACTCGTGTGTCTGTGACTAGGATCTTGACTGGGTCGGCCAGATACATCATGTCTATGGCGGTGGCGGATTGGTCCGGCCAAGCGTGGTTGCAAGGGTTCAACGATGCCGGCCTCGCAGTGTTTGGGAAAACTGCAGATGAAGTCATGGAGATCAAGGTAGGTATCATGCATTCTTGTATGTGGTCGCCCACTTAATTTGTGTCCAGGAGCAGGACGAGACCAAGTATAACGCGCTCATGGCACAGTCGGCCGGAAAGACTTTCAATTTCAACTGCCGTGCCAAACAAGATACATACAACGTGAGCAGACATCTCTTGAGTTTAGGATGGCGTTCATCTTTCGCATAGGATCAAACGCGCGTGAGATACGGCATCTCGAAGATAAGTGAGCTAGACTATTATGAAGAGGCCAAACACCTTCGTGACCTCATCAAGGAATCAAACTGGGCACAGTAAGTCCCCACCAGCGAATGTGAATGTGTTCGTAGGCGTGCAACTGTAATCCGTCTGTATCCTGTACATGTCTGTATGATACTTGGGAGCTTGACTGGTTGCGTTATACTATCTTGATGCAGTACAACGAGATGGCAACATAGTTAGCCGGACATCTTACAATTACAACCATGACTGCACTACATGAGCAACTATCAACAGAGCAGTTCATTTTAAACGAGGAAGCCGACAGTACCAATCGCAGCCCACGACTATGACGTGGTGCTCGCAGCAGCGCCGGAATAGCCAGCAGCCTTTGGCATCTTCTTCTCCCCGGTCGTCAGCTGCTCCAGATCGGCAGCTTTGAAGTAATGTGGAGCGACTAAAAGCCAAAAGGCGAGCGCATGTCGAGTTTAGCAAAGAAGCCTAGACGAGCAGACGAAATAACACAGCGACTTGCCTTCCATCAGCCACGAGGGTTTAATCTCCATCACTTGCCTATAAAACGCGCGTTTTCAGCATCGAGGAATGTTCAGGAGCGAACCATCAGGCTCACCTCATGTACGACTTGGACGTCATCACGAGCTCGTAATACAGTACCGTCTTTACGGGAGGTTGATGCTGGAAAAGACTCGACGACGGATGAATGTACACCGTCTGGCTGGTCTTGAGCGTCCGATACGAATCACCGCTTCTCTGCAATTGCGCCTAGAAGAGTACCCGAAAGACCCGCGGGATGAGCATCGTACCAAACACGACTCTGTCACACCAAGAAAAGAAAAAGGAAAAAACGCACCGTGTTATAAAAGTATCCGGAGGTGATCGCCTTTTGGATGGGCGTGATATCGTTCGAGTTGGGGTTACTCATCACGATCACTTCAACGCGCTCACATAAGCCTGCTAGCTGGTCCCTGATATCCCTCGCACGACTGAGACTCTTGAATTGCAAGAATTGTTCATAGCAGAATTGTTGTGAATAGTTCGTGTCAGCCCATTGTTCCCAGACGTTCAGCAACGTAAAGTGGTCACCCCCAGCACGAACAAAGTTCTGTCGGGCTTGGTCGGCGTGGAGTTTCTTGTCTTTGGGACGGTAAAAGAGAGAAGAGGATTCTGACAACATCGATATGATTGTCAGGACCTGTCGAAACTCAGTATCTAGCTTCCAACTGAAGGACGACAAAAATGCCCTCACCTCGTCTGTGCAGACATACTTTTCACTCTCGATGATTGTCTTGCTAAGCATAGGATCAACCGGGAACTCTGCCATGCGCCTCCCAAGTTTCGTTAGTTCCCCCCTGTCGTTCAACGCCCCAAGCGCATACAGCAATTCGAGCGCACGGATGAGCGTCTCGCCAGGCGGTGGATCCATGAACTCAAACTCCATGAAGTTATTGATCCCCAGAGACTTGAGCAAAAGAACCGTCATACCCAGATTCGTACGTTGGATTTCTGGTATCGTATTTTCCTCTAGTTCATTCGCGAAGGCCCACTTCGTGTACAGCCGGAACGATTTCCCTGGCCCTACACGTCCTGCACGACCAGCACGCTGATTCGCAGAAGCCCTCGAACACTAGATGACGAAGTCAATATGGTGGATCATATCTTGAGCATCGGGATGTTAGACGCACGGGTACTACGACCAGTGAACTCATCCCCGTTCTCGGGTTGTATATGTTCTGCTTCACGAATCCCGGATCAATCACAAATACCACTCCATCAATCGTGATACTCGTTTCTGCAATGTTAGTGGCCAGGACGACCTTGCGAGCACCTGGGGGTGTAGGCTCGAAGATCTTGGCCTGCATGTCAGACGGGAGATTCGCGTAGATGGGACAGATGATAAGCTCTGCAATCTTGTTTCCGAGTGCGCGTGCTGTTTCCTGGAGGTTCTCTTGAGCAGCTTCGATTTCGTCTTGACCCTAAATGACAAACATGTCTGGGAATCGATGAAGCGCAAAAGTAATAACTCAGACTTACGGTGAAGAAAACTAGGATGTCGCCTTTCGGCTGGGTCGTGTGGATCTGGAAGACGGTTGTGATGGCAGCATGGAGGTAATTGGCTTCCGGTTGAGGTGTATAATGAATATCGACCGGGTATCGACGTCCAGGTACTGGCAAGTGTAAATATAGTCATGACACAGAGTCGAATCGAAACCCGCTTACCGTAGAATACAGGCGCATTGTCAAAATATTCGCTGAACTTTTCTGCGTCCATTGTAGCACTTGAAATCAACAGCCGAAGTTCAGGTCGGAACCTTGCGATATCCTATTTGCCGCCCGGTTAGCCCACGAAGTATAACAACCGGCATGGGTCATCGCACCTTGACGAGAGCAAACAAAATGTCCGTACTAAGCGTTCTCTCATGCGCTTCATCGATTATTAGCGCCGAGTACCCCGCGAGATCTGGTTCTGTTAAGAACTCTCTCAGGAGCATACCATCCGTCATGTACTTGAGCACCGTTTTGTCGCTTGTGCAATCCTCGAACCGGATGGAATATCCGACCTCATACCCGACTTTGGTCCCCATTTCCTCTGCAACACGTGCGGCAACAGACATTGCGGCTACTCGTCGAGGTTGTGTGCATCCAATTTTGAGACCACCAGCTGTATAGCCAGCTTCGTGAAGATATTGTGGTAATTGTGTCGTCTTTCCGGAACCAGTCTCGGCTACGACAATGAGAACTTGATGCTCCTTGATTGCGGCAAGAAGTTCCTCGCGGTAAGTGTAGACTGGGAGAGACTTGCGGGTCTCTTCGATTGTTTTGACTGGGTAATAAACAATGAGGAGGAACCCCAGGAAAGAAAACGATGATGATGCTTACTCCGTTGTTCAGCTTCTTCAATCTGTTGTTGGAGAAGCTTGTCCTTCTCGCTCATCATACCGTCGCCTTTCAAGGTCTGGTCCATGACGAATTTAATCGTCTGACTCTCGTCGAAGACGTAGTCGTACGTATCCACGACCTCCCGTTTATCCATCGCGCCAGTCTTGAATGTACTGTGCTTCGTCTGACTGGCCTCCCACTGGTCGACGTCGGTCACGAATTGGTCATCCTTACGCTTGGCTTCTTCATATCGCTGGTACAGAACATTCTCCTTCTTCTTTTTATCGATTTTGCCCTGTTCTGTGAAGTAGTCCTCGGGAAGCTGATATCCCTCCCACTTGTCATTTATGTTGAGGCGTTCCTCGACGAGCTTCAAAAGCTCCTTCTTCCGTTCTAGTTCCCGTTGTTCTCGCTTGGAAACCCTCATACCAGCGAAGAGGACTTCGTCGTCTGCAATCTCTCTGCGCAAGAGTTCAATCTGTTGAATTTCGCGCTTTGTGAGGTATTCTTGACGGGAGTGAACGCGGAGAGACGGGAGTGCTTGCCCACGTGCTTCCGCGTCGTCGGCGAGCTGTCGACGGGCTGCAGCATCAGCAGCGCCAGGACCTGACGCACGGGAGGAGCGGTCTTCGACGAGTTTCTTCGTTTTCTCGAGGTCACGCTGGCGTACACGCTCGGCAAATTCATCCCTGGATTTCAAGTCTTCGATACGCTCTCTCTCCCTGCGAGCTTCCGAGTCCTCGATCTCTGGAATATCTAATTGTGCGTCATCTGGGGGACTGCGAGAGCGCGACCGCGATGTAAATGTGTCGTTTTTATGCCGTTTCCGTGCCAGTTCATCTTCATCACTCTCCCACTCTTTGCTATCGAGCTCCCGCTTGCGAAGTCGTCGCTCTTGTTTCTCTTTCCCAGCGCGTCTACTTGGCTTGTCTGCTGGCTCAACGACGTCCATCTTCGAGCCGCCTTCATCAAGTAGAAAGCCATATTTCTTGGCGGTCAGCTCACGGGCCTCTCGTTCGGCTTGTTTGCGAGCGCTTTCATCTGTGGTCGCCTTTTGCTTGTGTTTCGATTTCCGAGGCGCGCGTTGAAAGAGCTCGGTGACGAATGCATGTGCGTCGGAGGTGTTTGGGAGACCGGATGCAGCGAGGGAGGAAAAGAGGGCCTCGGGCGACTTTGAGGACGAGGCTGGTAACAAATAATGAGATGAGGCAACCAGTGATAGAGAGGGACGGACCTGAGGCGGTAACAAAATCGATGATACTTCTCTCGGCGAGACCAAAGAACTTGAACAACGATTAATATATAAAAGTACAAGTCGTTTTCATAAACACGTACTTTGAGACAGTTGTCGCTCACGAATCTGTTGATGTCGTTCGACATGAGTGTCGTCGGTGAGTACTCGGCGAGTGGTAATAGGATGAGCTAATCCGACAAACTTGTCAAATGACTAGCATCATGTGGCAGAAAGATACTTCCTCGTGGATGTCATGGCCTTTTCGAAGAGGACGAGGTTCAACCGCCACGCAAGACAAAATCAAGGAAGCTGTCGATTTCTTTAATTCATGTAAAGGATTGTTTTATTTCTTGTTCTCAACAGAGTTCTGGTGGGTCTCTTCACCACCTGGATGGCCTATTCCGAATAACAACACCAATCAGGAATAACGAGAAAGCTGTTCAGAGACAGCAGGATGTATCCCAATCTCGAGACCCATCACTGAAGGGGAATCTAATATCGAGCCAGGGTTGCCAGCTTCGATCCAGACCGTGACGGCCATCGAGTAAGTTTTAAAGCACTCTGAAGGGCCACTCTCTAATTGATGTTCAGCACTACCGCGTCACTGGATTCGGGCATCCATCAAGGTGGCCAGGCGGAACACGTCACCCAGGAAGGATCTGACATCATCGACCAAGATTCGCTGGTTCTCCTTCAGGCGGACATCGAGTAAGTTAAGCCTTATCATGCAACGAATGAGCTACCTCTAATAGTTGCTCAGCACTAGTGAGCTGGAGAGAGTTATCCACCGGGACAGACATGCGGTTACACAGAGGAGACAAGAGATAAAAACTGACAAGCAGAGGGAAGAGGAAGGTAGTAATTACACCGATCATCGACTTTCACTTATCCTGACTTTCCCCCAGAGAAGAACCTAGGGAAGAACCTAGAAGAGATTTCGAAGTGGCTTGACGGATTGAACTGTGCCAATAAACAGGATGCTACATTCCTGCTTCGCCAAGAAGATACATGCAAATGGTTGTTTGATACAACCCAGTACAAGATATGGAGGGATGGTGAGAGCGGGTTCTTGTGGTTGCGAGGCAAACGTGAGACCTCTGAAATACTACTAACCATTCATTACTGACCCGATCGCCGTAATTATAGCTGGGGCAGGTAAATCCGTATTGGCGTATGTTTACGTTCCATGTATTCCACCGGTGCTGACTCCGCATCCAGATCCTTCGTTATCGATTCCTTCAAGGAGTCCTTGCGCGACGAAGAATTGTTTACATTTTTCTATTGTGATTTTCGAAACGAGCGGGCTACGAACTTTGCGGAAGTAATGCGCTCGATTCTATCCCAACTACTGCGTCAACTTTCTGATCGTGCTGTCGATCCTGGAAATGTACTTGACGACCTGATGAAGGCGAAACAGCGGGGTGGTGGAACACTCAGCAATGCCAAGGAACTTGCTGGATTTGCATCTCGTGTGGCCAGGCTATTGAGTCAGAAGCCTCTGGTCATTGTGGACGCCCTTGACGAATGCAAGGATGTTCGGAAACTTATCCAGGCTCTCATGGTGATCAAAGGACATGTACGGCTCTTAGTGACCGGCCGGCCCTTGCATATTATCGTGGATGACCTCTCGAGTCTTCCATTCATGTCGATGGAAGACATGGCAGATAAGGTGTCGGCGGATATCGAACTCCATGTCACCCGAGAACTGGACGCTCGCCCACGGTTAGGAGACCTCGACTCTGATTTCAAGATGGAGATCTGCTCCGTTTTGTGCGACAAGGCAGACGGCATGTAGGGACTCCTGCCCTATATTAAAACGGAGACGAAATGCTCACCTTTCAAAGGTTCCGGTGGATCCAATGTTCAGTCGACACACTGGATCGATGCGTAACCCGAAAAGAAGTCCGCTGCGCTCTCGACAGCCTACCTAAGGGACTCGATGAAACATATGAGAGGATTCTCCTCGCGATCGATACAGAGGCTCCGGAAGGACAGCTAGCCCAACGAGCATTGATTTGGCTCGTGGCGGCACTACGGCCTCTGCGGTTATTCGAAATCATGGAGGATCACTGGATTCCGACATTGGACCGATGCACAGTGGGCCTTGTTGGATGCGTGTGGAAGTCTAGTGACTTACAGTGAAAAGACGGGAATCATCATCCTATCTCACCTCAGTGTCAAGGTGAATTGCTGAAATTGGTTGGTGTGTTTGCACACAACTGACCCCCGTGTTATGTAGGAGTACTTCATGAGCGGGCTCGCACGCGCCAAATTACCACAGTACCACATCAATTGGGAACGTGCACACTTACAGCTAGCCCGGTTATGCATGTGCTATATTTCTATATGCCTCAAGGATGCCCAGAAACCTGGTGGCTTCAGTCGCAATGGTGTATCCTCTCAACGTAGGGAACGAGTCTACCCCGTATCGCTGCCACTTCGCGACTATGTACTAGACGATGCTCTTGGTCATTTCGGATACCTTGGGCCATCATTCAAATCCGTTTTGCACGACATAACAGCACTTGCGGAGGACATCCAACAGCATCCCGGAATGTGGGATTACATGTGCATCTCTGCTAGGCGGGTAATCGGCTCCACCAATCCATGTTGGCCTTTGGCGAGACATGATCTCCTACTCTATATTCTTGTGGCTTTTTCTCCGAATTCGTTCATGGGTACATTGTTTCGTCGCACTGCACTCAAGCCTAAGGAGGGCACGAATCCATTGGTGTATGCTGCGTACTTCAACAAGGACGAACATGCTCGCACGCTACTGTCGCGAGGTGCTAGATTAAACCACAGAGGTTGGAACACTGACGGATTCTGTCAGTCTTTGCCCATTGAGGTTGCTTTCCAGAATCAGCACTATGCCATGGTTACCCTCTTTGTGGAAGAAGGGAGCACTGTACCCCGACATATGTTGAAACGTTTATTATCCTATCTATCCGGGATCCCATCTTCTATTTCAAGGGTTCTATTACAAATGGACGAATTTGCGGAGGTTATGGATCATCATCGCCCCAACAGTTTGTCGTTGAGCGCTTTGTTCCGCTGGAACGCTACTGAACAAGACCTCCTTGCAATTATACGGAGATACATTCAAGTTGTCGGTGAATATCTCGCACTCAACTCGGTCGGAGAGAAACTCATTCAATTTGCCTTCTATCAGGGCTACTTCTCCTTGGCACGATATATTCTCACCCTTGACACCCCTCTCCCTTCCGACCTGCTTGTCACATTCGAGCTTCGGGGCCTTTCGAGCGGTCCGCAGACAGTACAAATACTCCGCTTACTGCATCAGCAAAATAAGACATTACTTATGTCACACTTATAGCTACAAATGGTGTAGTAAGCAGATTTCAAGCAGATTTCAAGTAAATGACGCATCAAGTCAAAATTTACTTGAGTCAGTAGGTTCCACTTCTGGAAACCTACTTACTTGACACTTATCTACACTGTGAGTTATGCTTGACTTAATAAATAAGCATGTGTTATGCTGAATAAGTACATGCAAGTAACTAGAAATAAGTATGGTGCCACAACACACCAGCTGCCATATGGTAAGTAGAAAGTAAGTTAACGAGAGTCTGGGGCATATGAAAAAAACAGTGGAGCAGTGGAGAAATCAGACCTGAGGGGTATCGGGGTGGGGATTACACAAGCAAACAGTGTGGCCTGAAGTGGGGGAAGGTGGTATACTGTAGGACAACGAAAAAACAAGCATGCAAGGGCTGTTAAGCACACTGACAAACCAGATGAGGAAGGCTGAGAAAATGAGGATATTCTAAAAATGTACAGTAGATACAATGACAATTAGTAAATGTATTGCCTTGTGATACATACATAGGGTCTACAAGAATCCAAGAATTGCCAGTGGACATAGAATAGGCCTCCATTAATGGAGCCCAGTCAATGTAGTTTGTTCCATCGAGGATGGGAACAGCTTGAACAAAGCGGAGGTCATGGTAATGGTGGATCTAGAGAAAAAATTTGTCAGCATTTATTTTTAAAAAAAGAATGAATGACAGAAAAATTTCTCTAGAGTTCACATGGTTTGCTGCAAAAATTATTTGCACATTGCCATGGTACTCTGTGCAGGTAAGCTGGAGTGCTCATTGCTGCTGCCAACGATGGGCACTGCGATAGCTGCTCATCAGGGCTCATAACCTGTTGAGCTTACAAAAGCAGCATCCTAGGAGGAGCACTAGAGGAGAGCACTACTAACTCACATGGTGGTTAGAGGTAGAAGAATCTCTGTTTATTCATGGCATTGTGCCATTCATTATACTGTATATGTACAATTGTAGCGGAGTTATAACTATATACTTGCCCTAAGGTTGTATGTACTGTATGTTATCTAATCTACTTATCAAACAGCTGCTATAGAGCGCTATTGTTCAATAAGTAACAACATGATTGTCAATGAAGATAGCACTTACCCATTGACAGTCCAAATGTGGTCCAGTTTGCACCCATCAGCCTGTGGCTGTGTGAGCTCTGGCCTGCCATGAACTTTGGCTGCAGCCAACACCAGTTGCTTTGCTCTCAGGCAATGAGTCTGCGCCACTGCAAGCAGATCATGTAGGCCAAGCCCATTGCTGGGTTTCTTCAGTGTTGGCTCAGTGAGCACAGGTACCCTGTTGTCATTGTTTTCATCAAGGTGAGCTTGATGTCGCATTCCAGCTCAATTAGCTTTGATAGTCATATTATGTATTGAAAAGACTTATGCAGGCCTTTTGGTTAGATCAGCAGCAGCAACACTGTCCTTTACACTCGCTTTCTCGGCTGGGTGAACACCCTTCTTTGTGGCCACATGCTTTGCTGACTGTGTCACCTCCATCTCTTCCTCAACGGAAGTGATGGTATCCAATGTGACTAGTGCCTTGCTGTGTTGCATCTCCTGGAGCTCCATTCTCTGTGCATTGTCTGTTACGATTGGTGAAACCACCCCCGGTTTTTCCTCTCCTCTGACTACCCAGGAGACCATACCCAAGGACCACCCCGCCTGGACACTCCGAGACGACATCCTTCTCAGCCTAGAGGAGTTCGCCATACCACACTCGGTCTGGGACGACCTCTTCGACGACACCCTGTTCCTGCCTGAGGCTGTTCCTACACAGCCTCACTAAACCCTGCCTCATCACATGCTTCTCACATGCTTCGTGTCTTGCGTCGACATGTTCTTCCTTTTTCATCTGAACACTGCCTCCTCGATCGTGTTCTCTTTATACACAATCTCGTGATCCTTACCTCATATGCGTGTCTGCTTACCTCATGTGCGTGTCTGCTTACCTCATATGCGCGTCTGCTTACCTCATACGTGCGTCTGCTTACCTCATACGCACGTCTGCTCACCTCA